>CAWUDS030004172.1:0-107406 GCA_963859935.3 Lathyrus sativus | reverse complement strand
ATTTTGCAACTACGTAGCAGCTTGAAGTAGACAAAAATCAATTGAATGGAACATGTTTTTCTTTGTTCTTCACAACATCTTGATTCACTTCCTCATCCTCTCTTCTAGCATTATCAGTAACTTCACTTTTATTAGAATCTACTTGAAGAAAATCGTAGAACTCAATTGATTGGTTTTATCTACAATATCAAACAAACAAAATTAACATTTTCATTACCAATGTTCATTAGTATCACACTTGAAAATGCATGTACCTTGAAGCATTGTGGAACAAGAACTTGGATCTTGAAACCGAAACTTGGGAAATTGGAAAGGGTTATACGAGACACTTGGGTGTTTATTCTTTTCATGATAGTTCTCAACAAAGGAATGAAGATTTCTTGTCTCAAAGTTTGTTTGATGATCATTTGGAGAGAAAATTATGTGATGATCAAGAGGACCTTTTGCATATATCTTGTACCTTTCGCGACGAATCCTCGCCATCATCACATGCCAATGATTCTTCACAGCATTATCCGTCCGGCCGGGGAAGTGTCTCGCAATTATGGCCCATCTATTGCCATGATCCGATGAGAAGTTATCAGACGCTCTTCTTCTTCCTCAGTGAAAGGATTTCTGTTTATCCTTGGTCCAATTGATTGAACCATCTCAACCTACAACTTTTCCCTAATAAAACTCATCACAAAAATAATTAGCCTATGTTATAATTAATATTACAAACTTATAATATCATAAATGATGTTTAATAAAAAATTATACTTCAGGATCTTTGAAACAAACCCTAGAAAAAAATTAATGAATTAGTGACATATTCAACCTATAGCAATACAATTATACAATTAATTTATGTATTTTCCCTGTGCAATTCCAATAGATTTTTTCTACTATCACACTATTATGTATATTACCAAACTATCACAAATATCTTACCTAAGTGTTAAGTGGGTTGATATGCTATCTTTTTCATCTACATACATATTCTATAGTTGTTGAAATATTATTTTATTTTATTTTATTTTGAGTTGAATGAAACAATTAGAATAATTAACTCTATATGATCATTAATTTTACCTGATCTTCCTCTGAGATTTTCAGCTATGGCGTTCCAGTTATGAGGTCCATAGCTTTCCACCAACTCCCTAAGCTTCTCATCCTCAGATGGTCTCCAATGGCCTCTACTACACATATTATCTCTTCTCAAACTCGAACCCTAATTCAAGATAGGATAATTCTAACTAGTTTCTCTCCCTCTTGCTTTGATCTATATGATCAATATTCAAAGGTATATCAAAATTAAGAATATATATCAAAGCAAAGTGGAAGATGAAAAGGGGTGTATATATATAAGAGGAGGTGAGGGAAACAAATTAACTAACAATATTGAAGACAAGAAGTGGAAAGAGACATGGGAAGAGAATATATGGTGGGGAAGATGGGAAGTTTTCCGTTAGAAAGTGGGAAGATTAATGCCAACATTTTGGCTAACAAACATATACATATAGATATTTATTTATATATAATAATATAATAATATAATAATATAAGCATATAATAATATATATAAATATATAATTTTTATTTATTTATATATACATATATAAATATGAGATGTGAGTGAAAGAAAAAAGGTTGCTTAGAAAAGCCAATTTGGTTATGCTTTCAATGTCTTTCCAAATTTCTAACCTACAACTTCTACTTATAACCCACCAAGCATGCATATTTTCCATATTTTATATATTTATTTACTAATCAATTTTTACATTAAACTATTTATGAATTACGTAAGACACTTGCTAGCATATAAAAAACATCATTTGACATGATCAATGTTTTTACTTTTTAAGAAACAATAATTCATTTGTATGGCACGTGCACACATATTTTCAATATTTTGAAACAAAATTCAACACATGACATATAGTATTTACTTAACGGTCATTTTGCATGTGAATGCAAAATCATATATACAAAAATTAAATAAATTTTTTTGAGGAGTTTGATATTCTTGTTAGACTATGAATATTGGAAGATGTAGGCAAAGGAATAGATATGTTTTAGGTTTTGATTTGATAAGGTTTGAGGGATAACTAACTACATTACTTAGCTTAGAATTCATATATATAAGTGGATGTGGACTTTACACTATTTCATATATATATATATATATATATATATATATATATATATATATATATATATATATATATATTATATATATATATATATATATATATATATATATATATATATATATATATATATATTATATAATATATATATTAATGCTATCACTGTGCATTTTGAGTCAAACATCTGGTCTAACCTCTATATGTCTCTCAACTACTTAATGTGATTAGAGTGATAATATTAAGAAAATATAATAAATATATTGCTTTTATAAAGAAAAAAGAAGAAATAGAAGAGAGGGAATAAGGGATTTTATTTATGTAAACGTGTGAATTCTAATAAGACAAAGAGTAAGTGAAATAGAGAGGAAATATGTGCTAAAAGTTATGTCAGAGAAGGAATATGCACGAAATAGTTAACGTTTGAATAAAGGAGACTAATATATTATAGTACTCTTTAAAATGTATTGGCCTTCTTTTATTTGGTCAACAAAAATTTATACCCATGTTATAATCATGTTTGTCCTTACGTCAATTTTTTCATTTTCAATGTATTTAAGGATATGGATTCAATTTTAACCCTTAAATATTTAACACTCAAAATTGAATAGATAAAATGTTACAGATTTGAATCTATGTTCTTATAATTAAATATTGTTCAATACTTAATAAATTGGTTGGATACCAAGATCCTTCTTACATGGCTCTATACAATATGTATAATTTTTAACTAAATTATTAATGTGAATTTTATTAATAAATAATTCTCATCTAATTTATATTACACTCTTAAATTAAATAAATTAAAAAATATCCACCGATCTCCCCACTTTCTCATCTCGTTTACTTTTTTTTTCTTTCAGAAATCCTTCTTCTTTCTCTTCTCTCTTTAACTCATTCTTAGTTTCTATATTTATCTTGAATCATCACTCTTTCTTTATATTATTCGTCTTGTGCAAATTTTAAACTTTTAAGTGGAATTAAAATTTTAACTTGTTTAACATGATTTGGATTTTTGGAGTTTGTTAGAGATGTGATACATTCTTATTAGGGGTTGGGGAGCCATAGCCAAATTCTTGTGGGAAAAATGAAATGTTTGAGGGATAGGTTAAGATGGTGGAACAAACACGTGTTTGGGTGGGTAGACTTGAAGATAGATGAAGGTGTGGATAAACTTATCGGTCTTCAGCAAGCGTGGCAGAAGATAACGACAACTTCTCAGAAGAAGATATGGGATTGAGAATTAAGGTGCAAGAAGAGATTTAGACGATACTTTTTCTTAAAGAAAGTATTCTTAAACAGAAATCTAGGACAAAATGGATTATGGAGGGTGATGTAAACTCAAGGTATTTTCATTCCATGATGAAGTATAGATGCAGGGAAATAATATATCAACTGTTAAGGTTGGCATGATGATGCTTGAGGAAGTTGTTGTTGTCAAAAAGGCTTTCAAAGAGTTCTACAATCAGGGGGTTAGTGGCAGAAGGCCGGCCTTGGACTTGTCTGGGCTACCAAAAATTTCACAAGAAGATATGGAGATGTTGCAAGAACTTTCACCTCGGATGAAATATTTCTAGTTATTTCTGGTTGCGACGGGAATAAGAGTCCAGGACCGAACGAGATAACTTGGAATTATTGCATCGCAGTTGGGATATCATTTGTGATGATATAACCAAATGCATCCTTGAATTCTATTACAGGACTACTCTCCCAAAATCTTTGTGCTCTTCCTTTATTGCTTTAATCCCTAAATCTAGCAACCCATACTGGTTGGAGAAGTATCGTTAAATTAGCCTTGTTTGTTGTATTTATAAAGTAATCTCTAAGATGTTGGCGGCTAGACTTGGTAAGGTTATTAGCAAACTGATCTCAACATCTCAACAACTTTATCCCTGGGAGGAAGATTCTAGATGGAGTGCTTGTCGTCAATGAAATCTCTGATCTTGCAAAAGAAAGAAGATAAGTTGTTTAATGTTCAAAATGAATTTTACCCAAGCGTATAATTGTGTTGAGTAGGAGTTCTTGGAAAAGGTTTTGGTGGCCATGAATTTTGGTGGCAGGTGGACTGATTGGCTTAGAGGTGGGGTACTTAATTGATATCTTTTTGTTTTGGTGAACGAAAGTTTAACGAAAAACTTTAAGGCTACAAGGGGGTTACGAAGGGAGACCCTTTGTCTCCATTTTTGTTTTCTATTATGGCGGAATGCATTGCACTACTAATAAGGAGGGCAAGGGAAATGAACTTGTTCAATGCTTCAAACTGGTACAATTTGCTGATGACAATGTATTGATTTGTGATGATGTGTGGTCTAACTTGTGGGGGATAAAGGCAATCCTTAAGGATTCGAATTGATTTCGAGTCTTAGAGTTAATTTTTGGAAAAGTTGTTTTTTTGGTGTAGGTTTGGAGGCACCTTTCATGGAGGCTGCTTCCAAATTTTTGGCGTTCAATAAGGGACTATTACCTTTTAAATTTATTGGTCTTTATGTAGGTGGGAACCATAGAAGGGTTCATTTTTGGAAGCCCGTGGTTGATTTTTTAAAGCTAAGTTGTCGTCATGGAAAGGAAAGTTACTTTCAATTGGTGGTTGGGTGACACTTATCAACTCTGTATTATCGAATCTTCTTGTTCATCACCTTATATTTTTAAAAGCATCGATTAAAGTGGTTCATCAGTTGGAGGTCATTCATAGGAGGTTTTTGTGGGCGGGAACTTATAAAGTATCAACTATGACTTGGATTAAGTGGTCTTCGGTCTGCAAACCAAAGGAGCAGGGGGGGGGGCTCGGAATCAAAAATATTTTCATTTTTAATATAGCATTGTTGTCTAAGTGGTTGTGGAGAATGATTCATGAGCCAACAGCGATTGGAGGAAGGTGCTTGAGTTTAGGTATGGTAGCATCTCTAGAAGGATTTTGTTATCTTTTGATTCCAAATTAGATAAGTATGCATCACTATGGTAGAGGGACTTCATGCAAATTAGTGATTTTCTTTTGGATTACGGCTTTAAATCATAGTTGTCGTGTAAACTTGGTGATGGTAAGCTTGTGTCGTTTTGGTTTTCGCGGTGGATTGATGTTAGGTCTCTGCAGGATTCTTTCCAGCCCTGTTTGAATCTCTGAATTTAAATATGCTGTGGTTTCTGACTTGGGGGTTTGGACTTATGGCGCATGGCAGTGGAGGTGAGTTTTGTGGATGGTTCATTAGCAGGTGTTGCAGTGATAAAATACCATGACCTCTTGTTGTTGTTGTTAGAGGTATCACCTAGGCTAGGGACTTTAGATTATTTTCTCTTTGCCTAGTGTGCCATCTAATATATTTTCAGTCAAAACATGTTATGAAGTTGCTTATAGGCTGGTGGTGTTAGTGATTTGGATATTACACTTAAGACCGCTCTAGATATCCTATGGCAGTCGAAGATCCTGATGAAAGTAAAATTGTTTGGATGGAGATTGTGCTCGGAAAGGCTTCCTACGCGATCAAATCTAGCGCCAGGGGTGTAATATTCTAGTCCCCATGACACGGTATGTGTGTTCTATTTTAACGCTTTTGAGTCCAACAACCATCTATTTTTCTCCTGCCCACAGTATTTATTTGTTTGGAAAGCTATATTAATTGGGTGGGGTTGGTAATGATTGGGCTAGATAATGGTTGTGATCACCTTTTGGATTGGTTTGTAAAGATGGTGGGTAAGAGTTCGAAGGATACGACAGGAATAATTTGGTTTTGCTGTTGTTAGTGTATCTGGTGAACCAGAACCAAATTATCTTCAATTATGCGGTAGAGAATCCTGACGACATTATCCAAAAAAATATCTACCGATTTTTTGTAGAAGATTACTTGATTTTATAGGTTTCTGGTTAGGTGTTGGAACCAATTTTGTTGTAATTCGTATGTTTGGGTTAGAATACTCCTAATATTCCCTTTATATATAATATGTTACTTATAAAAAATATATGATTTATATCAATGATTAAGAACCTACCACATAATTACTCAAACAAATTAAATACTAAAAATAAATAAAAATGACGCTCCAAAAAAAAAAATAACACTCCTTCGATATCATATTCATCATTCAACTCAAAAAACTAAAGATAAAAAAAAAACCCAACAATTCATAGATGAAAAAAAAAACTACATATTGTTTTTATAAACAAATTTTTATTATATGGAGTACATATGATACTCCAACCGAAAATGACACTAAGTCTAAAAAAATTATCTTTGCCATCTTTCAACTGAATCTGATAAATTATTGATAGTAGAATACTAAAATTAGTTTTTTTATTTTATTGATTTGATAATAAAGAATTTAAACAAATCGACGAGAACCGAATATTAGCCCAATTTTTGTTTCTCTAGGTGCAAGCAAAGACATTAATACACTATCAAAGATAAAATGACTTATATATATATATATATATATATATATATATATATATATATATATATATATAATATTATATATATATATATATATATATATATATATATATATATATATATATATTATATATATATATATATATATATATTATATATATATATATATATATATATATATATATATTATATATATATATATATATATATATATATATATAATATATATATATATATATATATATATATATATATATATATATATATATATATATATAGACACACACACATACACACACACACACACAATATATAAATACATTTCATAACGACAATTTCACCTCACAAAATGAAAAATCGAGGTCAAATATTCGGACGCACCTTGTTTTTTTTTAAAGAACACTACTTTGTTGGTTATTGGAAAACCGATGGATAAACATATACAATGTACATGCTTCGAATCCCAACAACCTCAATTATGTTTTTATCTCATTAAAAGTGGTGCATTCTTGATTATTTTATTTTTAATTTAAAAGTACACAACTTTATCCTTGTTTTCTTAACAACCGAGGTAATATGTTGCCCTGATATATATAGCTTTAGCTTGTAGCATTATGTTTCATTTCTCTAAACAACACAAACAGAACCCTAACGAAGAGCCCTAAACAACAAGAGTCATGATCATATATCATTTGAATACGAAGATGTTATGTGTTTATGGTTCTATTTTCTTCTTTAGAGATCCAAACCATTTTCTTTTACTTCTTCTTCAGAGATCTGGTACGTCAAACATCACTACTAATATTTTTGTCATATTATTTGCGTTGTTGTTTTTGTTATTGTTGTTGTTGTTTGTTGGTGGTGGTGGTGGTGGTGGTGTTATTGTTGTTGTTGTTGTTGTTGAGATCCAAAACCTAGAGTTTTTTGTTGTTGTTATTGATGTTATTTTTGTCGATGTTGTTGTTCTTGTTGTTGAGACCCTAAACCCTAGAGATTGTTTATTGACGTTGTTGTTATTGATATTGTTGTTGTTTTTTTGACGTTGTTATTCTTGATGTTGTAGTTGTTTTTTTGTTCGTCTAGTTGAGTTTATTATATCTAATGTCGATTGTTTGTTTCACTAGCTAACCCATTATATATATATATATATATATATATATATATATATATATATATATATATAATATTATTATATATATATATATATATATATATATATATATTATATATATAATATATATATATATATATATATATATAATATATATATATATATATATATATATATATATATATATATATATATATATATATATATATATATATATATATATATATATATATATATATATATATATATTGAGTTTGGAAATAATTATATGCAAATTTATATTGTATCTGAAACTTATCTTACACTGATTAGTGATTTTCTCGCATCTTGTAACTCATTGTTCATCTCACGCTGTTTTATTGTTAAAATCTCTCAAATACTTCTAGTTTTTGTTCAACTTTCTTCCATATTTGTTCATTTTTAAAGCATCAAATTTTATGATTTTAAGAATGAATTAGTACAAAAAGAAGTGTGAATAAAGAACTTGAAATATTGGAAAATTTTAACCATAAAACATCGTAAGAAGAGTGATGAGTCACAAGATGTTTCAAAATCACAACCAATGTAATTTATTCTTCAAATATAACACAAGCGTTCATATAGTTATTTTTATAACCAATTTTTAGAAGATATATGTTTAGTATCGGGTTTAGTGAAATAAGCAATCCATATTAGATGTAATAAACTCAAATTGTTTTACCCCTCGATTTTGTTAGATAACCAAGATGAAAATGTGGTACATTCGTCGATGAAATTAAAAAATCTATGGGACATATGCTTTTGCCATTTTAGAATTCCAAACAGGTCTTCCCTAGGGATCGAACCCATGACCATTTCATATACCGGTCAGTTACTCTAAAACCGAGAGGTAAAGTGTGAACTTTTCATGACGCTCTTCATTACCTTGTCCCTGTAGCCGAGGTTAAATGTATTTCACTTCCGACGTTAAATATATTTTTTTCCTAGTAGTGATATATATATATATATATATATATATATATATATATATATATATATATATATATATATATATATATATATATATATATATATATATATATATATATATATATATATATATATATATATATATATATATATATATATATATATATATATATATATATATATAATATATATATATATATATATATATATATATATATATATATATATATATATATATATATATATAGTGTTCTGGACTGGACCGGCATCTGTCCCACAGCTGGGCAAATCCCAATCCAGTTTAGCTTGAGGCCAGGCCCAATGCGACCATAGGGCACAATATAGTCGTTGGGTACAATATAGTCGTTTGACACAATATAGTCATTGGATCATATTGTCGTTGTGGACGTGCCCCTCACGCACTTGACAGTTCACAGCGACCAACTGCCCCTCCGAAAGTCACAGAGACAGTTGGACCAGGTCAAAGATCACGCGCTAGATCTTTCACCTGGAAGTCCCACATTGGCTAACCAGATATTTCGGTTACATGGGAGACCTTAGCCCCGCACTGGGGGAAAATATTATAAATACCCTCTGTTAAGAGGGTCAGGTATTCGAATCATTCTTACACATACCTAAAAACTCATACTTGCTTTCTCTCTTTAGCCCGAACACTTTGGCATCGGAGTACCTTGTAGGTACACCCCCTCCTCTCTTACAACCACTATTGTTGCCCTATATTGAAGGTCAAGACTATCCATTCTGATCACACTAGATCAGTGGAACCGTCTGTGGAAATATCTGTTCCCCCGTCTTTTTTAACCAAGATTTCATAATCTTCCCAAACAAAAGACCAAAGCTACCTCTCTAAACCTTCATCGTCATGGTCTCCCACCGTAATGACGTCCAACAAGATTCCCTCATCACCGTTCTGGTTGTGACTAAATCCCCATTCTCGGAGCTGCCACCGGAGAAGTTGATCACAAGAACGAAAAACCAGCATCTCCTGACAATGTGAAGCCTCGTGTCCAAGGTTCCGACCATGTATACAAACCTATCACCATCCCACAAGATGTTGACCCTTGCACAGCGGCCCTCATCGCCGCCCTCAATAAATCCAACTATTTGCTCTTCCAACAAGGAGAAAAAATCCACATGCTGGAAAACACCATCGGAGAACAACCTCCCCCAAGGGGATCCCTCAGCCCATCTCGTCGGTCACATTCCCCTTGTTAGAAGCATTACCAAGACGAATCTAGAAGCATCTCCCCTGTCAAAGAACGATCCAAACTAGAGAAGCATGGACATGAGACCATTCGAAAGCGCGATTGTACCCCTCATCAAAAATCCAGGCACTCCCCCTATCCAAAAAGACCAGGCCTGCTGGAAAGCCTCGAGAAGAGCATCGAAGCTGACATGAACGTTCTCTTTGATGCAGAAGAAGCCGAGGATGCAATTATTTGTTCAACAGGTTACCCAACATGAGCGACAAAGACAACACAAGCGGTCCCCTGTCACAAGAAATCATGGACACTCGCATTCTGCGCGGACGGGAGAAACCTCCCCTCTAGCTCTCTATGATGGTACCACCGACCTTGATGACCACATAGAAAACATCGAGGCCATGATGCACTACCACAATGTCCATGGAGCAATCAAATGCAGGTTATTCCCCACCACCCTCAAGAAAGGGGCTATGACTTGGTACAAGAGCCTTCCTCGGGTTCAATCACGTCATGGAGGAATCTTAAAGAGAAGTTTACCCGACACTTTACTACTTCTAGGCGCCACCCAAAATCCGAAGCTACGCTTGAAGGTATCATCCAGGGCAGGGACGAACCTCTGTGCAGTTATCTCGACAGGTTCACTAACGAAACGGTCGAAATTCACAAAACCGACCACATGAAAAAGTATCTGCAAGAAAAGGGATTGAGGCCGAAAAGCAACTTCTGCAAGGCAGCAGGACTCAACCCTCATCGGTCTCTATCTGAGTTTCTCCGCCGGGCACAATCCTATATTTAATACATTAAAAGGAAGTCGGGTGTAAGGCCAGAGACTTGAGGGGCCAAGAGAGTTCCAGAGCGTCGAAGAGAGACGAAGCAGAAACTTCCAGGTGAGACAAAGATAGGCGACGAGACGATTGTCCCCGAGATCACAAAGTCTTGCAGGTCAATTCACTGAATACATCCCGTTGACCGCTCCTCGCGGGCATATTCTATCTGAATGTATCAACGCCGAATTCAAGCAAGAAGGCGTCTGATTCCCCAAGCCAACGGCTTCGAAGAGCAATACCGACAAAGAAAATATTGTCGCTTCCACCGCAGCCACTGCCACGTAACAGAAGATTGCGTGCACTTGAAAGACGCTATTGAATCCTCATCAAAGAGGGCCACCTAAAGAAGTATACGAAGAAAGGAGAAGCCCCCCGAGGAGAAACGTCAGACTCCAAGAAAGATACGAAAGCCTCGTCTTCTAGCCCTCCCCCTCTGGTCGCCATGTCTATCTCGCGACCAGAGGACTTTTTCATCCCTAGCGGGTTCGAAGGGCCTGCATATTTTTCTACACACAGGCCCTGGGAGGCTTCCCCGGCATAAAGGTTATTTTCTGTGGCAGATACAACGAACCTCACGGTAGGATTAGTAAAGAGAAAATTTGAACAATTGATCGACTGTAGTCCAAATCGTCTGTCAACACTCGAAAAATTTTGAGGACGGTCCCAGCCAATCACTTTCTGCTGAGAAGAGCTCCCTAGAGGCTCCCCCAACTCTCACATCCCTCTTCTTATTAGAGTCAGCTTAACCCACACTGACGTTTGCCGAATCCTTGTTGATCAGGGTAGTTTGGTGAACATCATGTACACCAGCCTATTTCGCGCACTCAAACTCGACCAGAAGAACCTGTCCCCACATGTAGGGTAAGATCTATAAGGATTCAACGGGGCCACGGTTAGACCCTAGGGATACGTAGAGCCCCAAGTTATGTTAGGAGAAGAGAATGCTTCTAAAACGATTAAGACTTAGTTCTTAGTCGTAGACTGCCCCTCATTATACCAATGCATCCTAGGGAGACCAACGCTCGCTGAACTAATTGTTGTCCCTTCCACGGTTCATCTTAAGATGAAGTATTATACCGAAAAGGGGCATGTCGCCATTCTGCATGGGGACATCGAGGCCGCAAGATGGTGCTTCAAAGCGGCTACCAAAGGGCAAAGTTCAACCACCACAGATCTTTAAACAAGTAAGAGACGAAGATCTTCCAAGCGAAGAAAGCCAGCCCAGAAAGAAGCCAGTGCTCCAGGTTCATACTATCGGCCTGGACAACCAGATCCCAAAAGAAGGCGAAGAATATACTCCAGTCTCAACGGGCAGCTCATCTTCCTCTTTTGTTATGCTTCCAACACCAGATGGAGAATTCGAGGTGATCACGTTCAGGGACGACCCCAACCAAGGAGTCGGGATTGGCGCGGGACTTCCGGATGAAGTGAAAGAACACCTAAAGACTTGCTTGAGGACAACGCTGACTTATTTAGTTGGAGCACCGCAGACATGCCCAACCTCAGCCCAGAAATCGCTTGCATCAGCTCACCATCGACCCATCTGCTCGGGCGATAAGACAACGCATGTGCAAGCAATCCGACCAGAAGACTGAAGCGGAGAATAAACTTGTAAAAGACCTCTTAGAGGCCAAATTTATCTCGGAAGCCAGGTATATAACCTGGCTGTCCAACATTGTACTAGTCAAAGAAACATAATGGAAAATGGAGAATGTGCATTGATTACACTGATCTCAACCGGGCTTACCCGAAAGATGCATACCCTCCGCCCAACATCGATAAGCTAGTGGATAACTCCATCAGTTTCAAAATTCTATCCTTCATGGATTCCTACTCGAGATATAACCAGATCCCCATGCTAGAGAAGGACAAGAGGTGCACCGTTTTCATGACCTCTTCGGGAAACTATTACTACAATGCAATGCCCTTCGGCCTGAAAAACACAGGGGCCACATACCAGCGAATGATGAACAAAGTCTTCCGATCACAAATCAAAGCACATGCTCAAAGTATATATGGATGACATGATCATGAAATCCCAAGAGGAATCTGATCATACACTCCATCTGCAAAAGGTCTTCGACTAAGGCAGGGAGTGTAAAATGCAATTCAACCCAGAAAAATGCACCTTTAGCGTACAGGCAGGAAAGTTCCTCGGATTCTATCTCACTGAGAGGGGGATCGAGGCAACCCCGACTAATGTCGAGCGTTTTTTGAATTCCCCACACTAAGTAAAAAATATCCATACAATCCCTCAACACGATGTTCACCTCTCTATCTCGCTTTGTGGCCAAATCCGCCCAACACGCTCTGCCTTTCTTCAAGCTCCTTCAGAAAGAGGCAATGTTCGAGTGGACGAAGGAATGTGAGCAGACACTACGCCACCTCAAGCAAGCATTGTCCGAACCACCTGTTTTGTCACGACTAGACATTGGGGAGACACTCTACCTTTATCTCTCCATCACTAATGAAGCCATCAGCGCCGCCCTCGTTCAAGAAATCCCCGACAGGCAAAAGCCAATATACTTCACAAGCAAAATCCTTACAAGGGCCAGAACTCAGATACGAACAGATCGAGAAGGTCTCCCTGACCCTCATCAACGATTCGAGAAGATTAAGACATTACTTCCTGGCCTACACAATAATAGTACGAACGAACCAACCTATTAGGCAGCTACTCGGTCGACCAGATATGGCCGGAAGGATGCTCAAATGGTCTTTGGAATTGTCAGAATTTGATATCCACTATGAAGAGAGGAAGACTCATAAGGCACAGGTCCTGGCCGATTTCATGGCAGAAATGACACCCCTAGCATCCCCTTCCAGCGGGATACATAGGTAGACGATTTTCGTCGATGGAGCGTCCAGTTTTACCAGTAGGGGGCGAGCATCATCCTCGAAAACAAAGAAGGGATCCTAATCAAAGTATCGTTGGTCATGTCCTTCCCGACCTCGAACAACCAAGCCGAACACGAAACTTTCCTCGTAGGCTTATGGCTGGCGGAGGACCTGGGCGCAAAAGAAATAAAAAATTTCACAGACTCCCAGCTCGTAGCATCCCAAGTACGAGGAGAGTATCGAGTCAAAAACGACCACCTCGTCGAATATTTGACGCTGGTGCAAAAAAAATGTATCCAAGTTCGAAACGTGGGAAGTCCAGTATATTCCCCACGAAAGGAATGCTCGGGCAGACATCTTATCAAAGATAGCTAGCACCAGAAGGAAGGATGGCAACAAGTTCATCATACATAAGATTTTTCCCTGTCCGAGCATCACGAAACCGACAAGATTGCTCGATGTTAATGCCATCGGCGACAGCGATTGCTAGATGACTCCAGTGCTTGACTACCTCGCCACGGGGAGGCTGCCCAAAGATAGTAAAGAGACCAACGTAACTAAACGAAGGGTATGCTCATACGTTCTGGTCGAAGGAAAACTCTAACGATGAGGATTCTCCATCCCCCTCCTAAAATGCGTCGAAGAGAACAAGGTCCCAAACATTCTCCAAGAAATTCACGACGGGATCAAAGCACAACACTTAGGAGGAAGATCATTGTCACGAAAAAGCCTTCGGGCAGGATACTATTGGCCAACTATGCAGCATGACACGAAGGAGCATGTCAAAAAATGCGATAGATGTTAATGCCACGGGGACATGCACTTAGCACCCCCCGACGAGTTGAAGACTATGTCCTCCCCGTGGCCTTTCACCTAGTGGGGGATGGACATACTTGTTCCCTTCACCACGAGATCGTATCATAATAGGTTTTTGATCGTGCTCGTCGACTATTTCACAAAATGGATCGAAGCTGAGACCCTCAACAAAATCACAGCATTTAACATACTTCGATTTTACAAAAGGAACGTCCTCGCACGATTCGGTGTACCCCAGGCTCTCGTGACCGACAATGGGACACAATTCACGGACAAAAAATTTCAGGACTTCATTGCCAAACTAGGCACCAAGCAACACTTTACATCCGTCAAACACCCCTAGACCAACGGACAGGCAGAAGCCGAGAACAGGGTGATCCTCCGCGGATTAAAACAAAGGTTGGACGAGGCCAAAAAGAGGTAGGTCGAGGAGCTACACAGTGTGCTTTGGGCATACAAAACAACTCCTCACTCCACTACAGGGGAAACCCCTTTCCGACTAGCATACAGAACCGAGGCAGTAATCCTAGTGGAAATCAGAGAACCCTCGAGATAGACTAAATCCCTCCTTGACGATGAACTAAACGACGAAGCATTAAGAGAAGAACTCGACCTGGTCGAAGAAATCCGATTAGAGGCAGCTCTCCACGAAGCTTCGCTGAAACAAAAAATAACCATGCGCCATGATGACAAGGTCATAAAACGCGACTTCCAGGTGGGCAGCCTTGTCTTACGCCGAAACCAAAAAGACTCACGCGAGGGCAAACTTGCCGCAAATTGGGAAGGCCCTTACCAGGTGAGATTGAAAACAAGTACCGGGGCTTATCACCTTGAACAGCTGGACAGGGAACCATTTGCTCGACCCTGGAATGCTGAATAACTCAAACAATACTACAGCTAACATTAGCACAAGTAGAATGGACCGCCAACGATTATACCCCCAAAGGAGGGTCGTCTGGCCAAAGGAGCGTGCCCTGGTGCAAGCACAATCCTCAAACATTAATGAAGGCAAGTCTCCGCTCATGAAGAGAGTCGATTGTATGCCCGACAGGGACAACTCAATTGGCCCCATCATCGCCGTACTAGCCTGGAAACACACCCTGCTCGCGATGGGAAAGTTCAAGCCCTGTGCAATCAGAACCTCAACCGAGATCCTAGTCCCACATCCGATGAGATTACTCCGCCACCTCGATAAGTTCTATAAACTATCGAGTAACACAACCAGTTGAAAAAATTCTAAAAACAATCTGCAAGGAAAAATAAACAAGGCATACGGTGTCAAAATAAACATCCATAAATACACCCGGCCTCATGGGCGGGAAAATGTTTAAATATTACATAAATGTTAGGCGTATCTCGATGATCAAAAGTACAAAAATTGGCACGCAGGCCGGTATACATTAAGTCATAAAAATCAGTCATCATCAGCGAGGGGGCGTCTTCAAGGGCGTCTTGATTGAGAATAAGTGTTCTCTCGACCATGTCCCGTTGAGTGTTTAAAGACTTCTCCTCTTCAGTTTTGTCTGGCCCTACAGCCGAGAAGCCCTCCAGCTCAGTAACCCTGGTCTTCAACTTAGCATTCTCCTTCTTGACCTTCTTCATTTCTTCAAACATATCATCCATGTCCTTAAGGTGCGCAACCTTGGCCTCGTAGTTGTCTTTAAGGGTCTGAAACTGGTTGAGTAAATTTGTCGTCTCCAACTCAAGTTCAGCCTCCCTGGCCTGTGCTTTTTTCAACTCCTTGAGGGGAACGGTTATCTGCATCTCTAAGGGCCAGATCCGTCTCCAAAATTCTCATCATCGCAGTAGCATCGTGACAAAGGAGCGACCTCCTAACCTTCGGATTAGTGGCCAATATGGCCGATGCCTCTAGATCGGGAACCTGCACAGACCCCTCCCCGTTAAAAATCTTGTCTTGTAGAAAGCAGGGGGGCAGGGTGAATTTTCCCTCAGGAAAACCTGAGCCTTCGGCCGAAGACGAGTAAAGGTCGTCTCGGTTCCTCTTCTTTTGAGGATCCGGGGTAGGAGGGTTACATGTGCTGCCTGACGATGGCGAAAGACCGACAAACTTCTCCAGGGTCATCTGCTACCTGATCGCATCCACCCTCAAGATCGAAACATTTTTGACGTTTTTAGCTACGGGTGACTTGACCAAGCGTTCACGTAAATTTGATATCTTTCCTGCAAAGAAGAAACAAGAGGTAATCACGACATTAAAACACTAAGAAACAAGTTGAGCACGTCATCTATACCTAGAAGCTCGAAAGTCTCGGCCTCAGTTCGAAAATCAAGAAGGACTTTAGTATTTATGTAACGAGTCGCCCGAGTAGGCTCCCCATCTTCAAAGCAGAGTATATTTCTATCCTTATCCATGACAACAGCAGGGGTAAAGCTCTTAACGAACGTTGTTAGCACTCAAAGAGACTTCTTATCCTTGGAGCAAAGTTGGTCGTGCTTCACAAGGAACTGGTCTATCCTATACCGGAAATAGGCATACACTCATTCCAAGGAAAACTTAGACACGGGACACACCATTTCCCGACCATCTTCCTTTAGCGTCTCCATCATGACCAAAGAGCTCTTGGACGCTTCAGAAATGAGCTTTACGACCAGAAACCTAAATTTGAAGTTTCTGACAGACTCCAAGTAAGGCCAGAACATCCTTCTCTGCTGCTTGAAAGACACCCAACTCTGCTTCGATTCTGAAGCGCTCCTCTGCAGCTAGAAGATACAAAAGAGCTCCATGGTAGCCCCTATCCAAAGGTACCAAATACCAACTCGAATGCTAGAATGAGCGCCAGAGCATTTGGGTAGAGCTGGGCAGGACACAGTTCGAGGTGGCAAAACATCGCCCCCTGGAAATCCGTAAAGGGAAAATGATACCCCGCTTCCCTAAAGGAAAATTCATACATGGGAAATCTCTTCCCCGGATACACCAAGCATATCCCGTCGTTCTCCATCAGACTAATCACCTTCCAACTCATAGGCGTGTCTTCTGCTCTATCTTCGAAGAGATCAAAGTTACTGGCCTCCTCCTCGGTAAATGTGGGCTTCGTTACAAGAGGCTCTTAGGCGATCCGACTAAGATCCCCGTCAGTCACCTGTACATTAGCGTACTCAGCGGGTGGCACGTCTTCGTTAATATTTACCTCAACTTCAGGGACGGTTCCCTCATCACGACCCGCCATTTCACCTGAAAAGCAGAGGAAGCAACAACAAATTCGACAAAGATCAAATCCAACCTTCCACCACAAATCAAGTGAAAGGGCAAGGATTAAGTGCAAGGATGTCTCCCCGACTCAGGCCTTTATCAATGGCAATAGATCTCAGTGAGACGCATCACCGAAGCCAAGGATACGTCCCCGCTACTTATAAAGACTCTAAATGGGAGAAACCCGTGACTACCCTAACCTGCCGGGCATCTAAAAGAAAAGCCCTCAGCTGCGAGGACACCCCTTCCCGACGAAAAACATAAAACAATCCCACACAACTACCTAGGAAGATCTACAAGCATACAACATCCTAATCTTAAGTTCTACAAAGCCTTCATAAACTTCCCATAAAAGTTCATGTGTTCTTCGAGAGACACATGAACTTCAACCGAAAAATTCATGAACCACCGGTGAATTCAAGAACAAGTTGTAGAAATTCACAGAAGTTGAAGAACTTACTTGAATATTCAAAGGTTGAGGGTGAAGATCTTGGGATGACAGGAGTAGCAGCGGCGGCGACGAGATCTCCAGTGACGAAAGTGTTGTAGAGCGAGAGATAAGGAGGAAAGGAACCTTCGTGGTGTGAAATGAAACTTTGCCCCCCCCCCCTTTATATAGGCTCCTTTGCTCGCATGGGGAAGCGAAAAGGGAAAAACACCATCATTGCCTAGCCTCCTAGGCCTTAATCAAAATTTATTGCACTGTCACACATGGCACATAGTGGCTGTCACTTGGCATCCTCAAACTGACCCCTCACGTGTTTGTGAAAAGACAAGTCTCTTCAGCTCCTTACAGGCACGTTCTCCTCGACGACGTCACCAGACCAATGTTTGAGCAAGAGCCTCGTCAACATTTTCTTCATCCTAAGAACAAGTCTGATGACACAAAACACGCTTCTCATTTCCGAGGAGGTCCCGCATGACCATATCAAGGTTACGCACCTACGCGTCCCCGAAGTTTTTTGCTCAATAAATACTGACCTTAAAGACCTCCCCGCGATACAGTTCCTTCCCATTGGTTGCACAAGCTATGCTAACTCAATTCGTTACTCCTCACCTCGAAGCAACGACTTGGGGGGCTCCTATTTTAGACTGGACCGACATCTGCCCCACAGTTGGGAAAGGCCCAAGACTGTCTAGCTTGAGGCCAGGCCCAATGCGACCATAGGGTACAATATAGTCGTTGGGCACAATATAGTCATTCAATCACATAGCCGTTGGGGACGTGCCCCTCATGCGCTTGATAGTTCACGCGACCAACTACCCCTTCGAAAGTCACGGAGATAGTTGGACCAGGTCAAAGATCACACGCTAGATCTTCCACCTGACAGTCCTCCATTGGCCGACCAGATATTTTGGTTACGTGGGAAACCTTGGCCCCGTGCTGGGGGAAAAACTTATAAATACTCTCTCTTAAGAGGGTCAGGTATTTGAATCATTCTTGCTTATACCTAAACACTCATACTTGCTCTCTCTCTTTAGCCCAAACACTTACTTTAGGATCGGAGTACCTTACAGGTACACCCCCTCCTCTCCTACAACCACTGTTGTTGCCCTACATTGAAGGTCAGGACGATCCATTCTGATCACATCCGATCATATATATTGTAATATAACCAACTCAACTAACTATTAGTTGTTAAACACACAAACTTAACAACTTATAACATTTATGGTTTGTGAATTAAAATTTAACACACACTTATTAATTTATAAAGTTCAATATACATTAATCTTAGTTGTTCTCTTGAGAACAAAAATCTATTTATCTTTAATGTCTTTGTGAATCCATCAACTAGCTATCGTTTTGTAGGATTGTAATAGAATTCAAGCATTTCATTGATCACTTGTTCTCTTATGAAATGGAAACTAGTTTCTATATGTTTGTTTCTCCCGTGTAAAAATGGATTCTTGGTCAAATTTGTTGTTCACTTGTTGTCAATCATAAGCTTCCGTGACTTATGCATTTTACATTACAAATCTTTTAATAATGTATCCAGACAGATTGTTTGACATGAAGCAAATGATCTATCTATATATGTAATCTTCCTCACATGATGACAGAGCTATGACATGTTCTTTTTATGGAATCTTCATTTTACATAAAAACATAGCCTAAGGTGCCTCTTCCATTAGTTTTGTCACCACGCCAATATGAATATGAATAACTTATCGATATTGTCTTTTTCTCCTTTAAAATAGTCTAATATAGCAAATCAAGTCTCATAGTTTCCTTTAGGTGCCTAAATATTCTCTGCGCACCCACTAAATATAATTTCCTAGGCTCAATCATGAACATGCTGGTCATACTTACTACATAGTAGATATCACGCCTTTTATTGCATAAGTACCTAAATAATTTTACAATATGCTTCTACAGTGTTATTTTTACCTTTTCTTCAAGCTTTGCATTTGTTTTTGATTGGTTGTGATAATGTTGTAATTAATCATTTCAAACTTATCACACAAGTCATTCAAATACTTTTGTTGATGCCTAAGCACAACTTCCTTGAATTTTACAAATTCCATACCAAGAAAGTGTGAGATCTTACATAAGTCATCTCAAACTCATCCTTCATTTTGTTCTTTAAATTCTTAATCTCATATAAATAATTTTCAATGATAAGCAGATGATCTACCACTACTACAAAAACACCTTTTTACCATGGTTGAGAGAAGGATTTTACCATAGTTAGAAGTCTGAGGTAACGAAGGGTGTGATACTAATTATCCTCTTTACAACCACGGGCGGGTAGCTGTGGTATGACCAGAATAGCGTGCAAGCTATCACCAAGGTTGAAAAAACCAACTTTAGTAAAAGGTGGAATGGCCATGGATTTGATACCCAGCGCTAACATTTTGGTTGATTTATACATTTGACCACGGTTGTAAGTTCCAACTCTAGTGAAATAGTTAGCACACAACATTTGCCCATGGTTGAAGATTCCAACCATGGTAATCTATACATTTGAGTTTATTATAACTTATGTGGAATGCTTGTCTCATCAACTGCTCACTAAACATATACCTTTTTGTTTGATTTAGAAAATAATAATGTTAAAAATTAAGTTATATTTGAAAACAACTTACATTAATCAATATTTTTTTCGATCTTTTAACAACTCATTATCCGTATCTCGTTCTTTAACCGTTAGAATTTGGTTCAATGCTTATAATTTTTCAATCAATATTTCCTTCTCTACTAATTCATTTTTGAAAAGTATCAAATTTGTCATCATCATCATCATTATCATGAATAAAAGTTTCTCCACAAATTTGATGTTTTGCATAATGAATTAGTAGAAAAGGAAATATTTCTTGAATAACTAGAAGTTTCAACCAAACTTTAATTGTTAAAGAGCGATATATGAATAATGGACTCCAAAAAGATCAAAAAATGTTGAATAGTTTAAGTTGTTCTTGAAATATAACTTAATTTTTTAGATTATTCTTTTCTAATTTAATTTGACAGGTTTTATATTTAGTGAAGGATTGGTAAAATACTCAACCTATATATGATATAATAAACTCAATTGTATCTTTTATTATGTGCTTTAGACATGATGGGTGGAACAAAATGAAAGTTGTACAAGGAATAACATTACCATCAATAACATAGGGCAACAAAACAACAACAATAACACAACATTTTACCTACATCAACAAAAAACAACAACATAACTAACAAAAACCACGACAATAACATAACCTTTTTACTTATCTAAAAAAAATAACTTAACTAAAACATCAATATTAACAAAAAAACCTTTTAATTGTATCAACAAAAGCAACAACATAACTCCACAAAACAACCATATAACTAACAAAAAATAAAACAATAGGCTCAGTCTATGGTGAGAGACCTCAATAGGTCTATCACATAAGCGAGCTCAAAATGAGCACATGTTTTTTTTTCTATTTCAAACATTTAGTGGCAGTTTTAAATTGCCATTAAATGTCAGTTTATTTTTTTTCTTTCATTTTAATCATTTAGAGGCAGTTTTGAACTGATGCAAATTTTTAGTTTTTATTTTATATTTTAACCTTTTAGCAACACTTTTAAACCGTCACAAAATAATCATTGAAAATTTGTGGCGGTTTAAAACCGCCGCTAAATGGTTGAAACTAAAAAACGCCAAATTTGTTGTCTCTTACGTGAGAGACCTATTAAGATCTCCCACGATAGATGACACCAAAACAATAAATAAACCTTTTACTTATCTCAACAAAAACAACAACATATTTCAACAAAAACATCAACATTAACAATTTTTTACTTGTATCAACAAAAACCATAACTCAACAAAAAACAACAACGTAACTAACGAAAACCACAACAATAACATAAACCTTTTAATTATGTAAATAAAATCAACAACATAAAACCTTTAATCTCATCTTAACAACAAGAGAAACAACAAATCCTAAAGGCCAAATAGTTTAAATAACAACAACATAACTAGTTAGAGAAATTTGAAGAGGAATACAAATAAATGAGTTTCATGTTTCCATTTTGCAAAGATGTGTGACACATTTCCTTGTTACATACTAGTTAGAGAAGTTATGTTGGAAACATGTAAACATATGTTGGAGTTTTGTAAAGATATATTTGAGTTTTATGAGATTGGGATAAGGCGTGAGAATTTAGGACTTCACCTATGGAGCACAGTCTGTTCTGAAGTGGATTAAGTTAGCTTATAATGGTAAAATATTTAACCATAATTGATAAAAGGAACCGTTGTAAAATATCCCTGACATTTAATCATGATTTTTAATTTGGATCGTGGTGAAAAGTAGTTTAATTTTTATTAAAAATATATATAAATTAAGGGAACACACCCTTTTTGTAATGAAATAACAGAAAATTGCTAGTGATTGGATTCAAAGCGTATCAATCCTTCACATATCACCATGATTTTTTATTTGTACCGTGGGGAAATTTAAAAAAAAAAAGACGTTTAATGAACATTTATTACTTCAGTTGGATAAATGGTTGTAGTAAGAAATATTTACGAAATGTATATTTTATAGCAGTGCACATACAAACATATCATCATGATTCTTTAGTTGTGGAACTTTAAGCATAGACACCATACTCAAATGTGCACTTTTTGAATCCTAGATGAATAAAAAATTGGTCAATTCTCTTGTTCTAGAATCTAGGGTCTTTCTTGAATCAATACAATACTTTGTGTAGCCTGTATACCACATACTCTTTACCTCTTACCTCAAAATTGGTTATTAAGTGACAAATATTTTTTTCTTCTAATGGACCATTTATAAATGCATACATAACATCTAAATGGTAGAGGGACCAATTCCTTCTGCCAGCTATTGCCAAAACTTGTCTCACTATCTCAAGTCTTGCCACAAGAGAAAACACCTCATTATAGGAAATGCCATGCTTCTACAAGAAACCTCTAGCTAATAACCTTTCCTATGTATTGAAATTATGCCATATGGATTCATTTTCATCTTGAAAATTCATGTCACATCAATAGTTTTATTTCTGTCAAGTAAATCAACTAGTTCCCAATTGTGATTCTTCTCAATTGACTTGAGTTTCTCCATCATGGAGTTCCTCTAGGCCTTACTCTTCATTGCCTCATCATGGCTTATTGACTCATCAATAACTAACAGAGCAAAGTGAATGCGTTTACTTTTATTGTAGATTGCATTGTAAGGAAGCAACTCACAATCTACAAGTTTACTAGAAATTTTTTGGGTTCTCTATGGTCTCACATATGTTTAAGTCTTTATTAGCCCAACATTTTAAATTCAATACCTTCATCATCAACCTCTTCATTTGAGCCTTCACTTTGAACAGGTTCTGCAAAAACATGAATGATATCACTTTGTTTCTTTGGTGTGTTCTGCCATTTAAATGTCTTTGATTCATTGAAAATCACATCTTTATCGATGTTCACCCTTTTATCTGCAAAATTGTTCATCTTATAGGCATATGTGGAATGAAACTCTATTAATACAATTCTTTCACTTTTTTTATCTTGCTTACTTCTTCTTTGATCAAGTATGTGTTTAAAACATAATGATTCCAACACTTTGAGGTGTTTCACACCTAAATTTCTTCCACTCCAAGTTTCTTCAAGCACTTTCCTCTTTAGCTTCTTTGTGCATTTGTTTAGCATATAATTGGTTATATTGTCTTCTTGTCCCAATAACATATGATGCATGTTCTTGTGCTTTAGCATACTTCTGGCCATGTCAAATATGGTCATATTCATTTTTCTACTAGATCATTATGTCGAAGAGTATAGGGTGGGGTACCTTCATGTCTTATGCATTCACTGATGAAAATGACTCAAATTCCTTTAGAGTATACTCTCCACAACCATTAGTTCTCAAAACCTTTATTGCTTTCCTATTCTTCATCTTAATCAAGAATTTGAACTTCTTGAAAACTTCAAAGTTTTACTTTTAAATTTGGAGGTATACAGCCACAACATTCTTGCAGGTTAATCTACAAAAGTGATGAAATACTTGGTCTCACCTAGTGATGATACTTCAAAAGATCCATATATATTAGAATGTACAACATATAATGTGTCATTTGATCTCTTAGGAATATGTGATGCAAAATCGAGTATAATTTTCCAACATCCCAAATATGGTTCACATTTCATTGTATTTACTTTCAATATAGGCAGCTATGCATTAAATTTTTAGAGCTTAATTCACTTATGCTTCTAAAATTTAGATAACCATATATCATATGCCACAATTATACGGGTTTATCAATTCATGACATGCACATCTCCTTTGTAGTAGCATCACCTTTCAGAGGTGACACTAGATCAACAACATCAATAGTAGGAGGTGGGACTGGATCAATAAAACCTATAGTAAGAGGTGGCACTGGTGAAAAAAATAATGAATCCAACTAATGTTATCTCTTCGTCCTAAATATGTCTAATACTATGGTCTGGATACAGTGGCAGTAAGGACAAATCAATTGGACCTCCTCCAAATGCAAGC
The DNA here is from genome assembly GCA_963859935.3 of Lathyrus sativus. NCBI lineage: Eukaryota > Viridiplantae > Streptophyta > Magnoliopsida > Fabales > Fabaceae > Lathyrus > Lathyrus sativus. The sequence goes on along the minus strand of CAWUDS030004172.1, from coordinate 82,922 downwards.
ATCTGCAGTAGCATCACCTTTTGGAGGTGACACTAGATCAACAACATCAACAGTAGGAGGTGGGACTGGATCAGTAACATCTATAGTAAGAGGTGGTACTGGTGAAACGTGACGCCTGTGGGAGGATGAAGGGAGTCATATGTTAGATGGTGAATCTTGTCTCTTACGAGAAGAAGAAGATGTAGTGGCATGAGGAGAAGGACGAGCCCCGAAAGTAGATTGTTATACCTAACCAAAGGGATCAGAAGCCTCTAGAACATGTTGACTCTTCTCTCGCCGAACGGATGCGTGTTGAGCAACCGTTCCATGCCTCAAACTATCATGTATATTAGCCATTATTCTTGTAAGTTAAATTAAGGCAAACCATTACTGCATGCAAACAACACACAAGTAAGAAAATTATTTTAAAAAGATACTGCAAGAAATTCTAGAGATGCATCTTCGAAATCTAGGGGAAACTAAAATGCTGGAAAATTCTGAAGATGCATCCTTGGAATTTCCTACAACTCAGAGGTTGCGTCAATGGTGTCAATGTACCTCATGCAATCTCAAAAAAACTTACTTTGATCATCATTTTCAGCCAACAAACATCTAATACACTATGTCTAACCTATATTAAATTCTATTTCTTCTCATTTCTAACCTTAATAATTGATTTCTACTCATTTACACAAAAACTCTAAAATTTATCAAAAACTAAAAAAAAAACTTACAAGAGATTGATGTTTCTGATATTATAGATGATGATTGAAGTTCCTTTAAACCTTGATGATTAAGTTGTGAGTTGGTGCAGAGAAAAATTTGAGTGAGTTTGTGTCGTACCTCGAAAAATGAAAGACGACCTCACGATACACAATCGCACGCACGCAGGATGGACTTAGCAGAGTCACCACTGAACTTTATTTATTCCCAAAGAGGGAAAGGGAAAGTTTCGATAAAACCCACTAATAAAAGGGGATAGGAAAGGATATGGTATGCTCATCACAACCAAAATCGGGATCGGAAGTCAGTTATGCAAGGGAAAGGTATTAGCACCCCTCACATCCGTTGTATTCAACGGGAACCATCTAGGTTGTCTAAGCGTGAATATGTGCTAAATCTAAGGGTTACTTGCTAAATGAGGAATGAAGGGTTTTTTATTAGGGTTCTCACCAAGATTTTCCAGTCTCGTGCCTATGTATCCTTATAGTGCAATGAGGAAGTCAGAGCATTCATAGTTCAGGGAACTACATGTATGTATTGATTGATTTTACTTTGTCAAAAGGAGTTTGAGAGATCTCACGATGACGAAAAAAGAGTTTGATGAGTAAAGTTTTTGTTGGATGACGAATACTTGAATGGCCGAAGAATGCTCCTCGTATCCTAGCACTCGAGAAAAGAGTAGAAGGCTCTAGACCACTTCTTTTTCATCCTTTAATGAAATGGTATTTAATCATGATTAGGTGTTTTAAATTGATTAGAAAAATGGCTTGAAGTTAGATCAAACATTTGATTATCGTTGGGAGATTATTATGAAAAAGGTTTGGGATTGAAATAGGTTTGAGATGATACCACTTGATGTTGGATCAAGGGTTTGAGAAAAGGTTGATGGTGATGCACAAGACAATCAACTTACAAGGGTTAAGTAAGGATACCACTTGATGTTGGATCAAGGGTATGAGAACGAGGTGAGGTTGGTCCTAGTTCCTAAGGGTAACTAGCAAGAAAAACCACAACCACAGACAACCGAGAAAGTAAATAAAGTACACCAAAGTGGGGAGATGGACATGAAAAATACAGGGGAAGTTGATGCAATAAATAAAAGGTCTCGTTGTAAGCTAGCCCAAGGGAATGTTGAGTGTGTGCACAATGACCTAAAGTAAGACGATGAAAACAAATAATACAGATCCAAGCTTCTTATTGCCAGGGTTGAGTACAAAGTCCAAAACTCCATGCAAGGGATAGTAACCATAGTCCAAGATTATATGTTTTTTAGGGTTTTGATCATTTTATCATGTTTTTGTACTTTTTAATAAGATAAAGAATAAATGACAAAGAAGAAATAAAATGACATAAAGTAAAGATTTGAATGATAAATAAACAGTGAAATAAATTATGGAAAAATAAATGACGAAAAGTAAAGAGCAAGAACATGAAGAGCGGAAATGTAAAAGTCAAAAGTTAGAAGTTAGTTGTTAATGGTTAATGATTATTGATCGAATGATCACTTTCTCAAATCAGGGCCAATTTAGAGGTATGTTAAGAAATCGTAGCACGGTATATATAAAGATCATATTATGGGAGGCCGAGCAATAACAATGTTTTTGTTAAAACATCCTAGAGAAATGATATGTAAATTTTTCTCCTAAAGTCATGCCACACAAAAAGAAAAAGAGAGTGGTCTCATCTTAATCACGAACTTCCATGATTAATTAAAGGCAACCTATCTATCTCAAAGTGTCAAGAATGATCCAAATGATCATTCATCAACATATTTGAAATAATAAAGATTCAACATCTTTGAAAATTAACATTCCATGATATTAAGATATTCATCAACCAAAATGAAAAATAAAATCAAGATGAAAGCAAAATAATAAGAGATGAAAAATAGCATGGATCAAGAATTATTTAAGCAAAAGTGTAGTCCAAGTAATAACACAGAAATATTAAAAAATTTTAAACAAAAATATACTAAAAGATGAAAAACAATTTAAAAAGAAAAGAGATTAAAAAAACAAATGAGAAATAGAGATAGAAGGGTGAGTAGGCCATGGAGGTGTATAACAAGCAATGTGGTATGGGCTTTGAGAAATCAAAAGCCCAAGATAAACCATGAAGGGTTTTAAAAGTGAAAAGAGCAAGGAATCAACATCATGAATCACGTATTCCCTTCTTCTTTTTAAAACAACACGGACTACTCCCCTTTCTCAAGAAAATTCCGCTCTCAACTTAAATTGCAACACAATGCTACTTCAAAACAAAAAGGAATCGAACCCACATCTTCTTCTTGTGGGGATCTCGCCCACCCTATTTTTCTCCAAAACTAATTCGCGCATCAAATAGAAATGGTGGTTCGAACAAAAACTTTTTTGTGGGTCACGGTAGAGGGTTGTTTGGTTGTTGTTTGAGGTTCTGAGTTTTATTGTGTTTGATTTGAAGAACATATGTTTGTGAGGTATTGTAACACCCCAAAATTTACCCATATTTTCTTATGTTTTTGGCTTATGTTTCATGTCATTTTCATATTCATTTATGCATAGAATAGTTTCTAAGCATGAGATCAAGGTATCATGTTTTGATTTTGAAGAAGAAGAACATGTTTCTTCAACCTCAAGCAAGGTTTTCCTATAAAATTTGTGGCATCCTCAAACCCGAAGGTCCCATCGTCATCAAATGTGACTCAAGATAACATCATTTCAAGGTCATAGGTGACTCACCATGTGTTAATTTCCAAGAAATGTTCAAGAGATTCAAAGTTGGTTCAAGTTGTTTGACCTAATTTAGCAAATTGTGGATGCTATGGTCAAATGGGCATAACTTCCTCAATTTTCAACATTTTCAGGTGGTTCTTTTTCTAATGAACTCTTCTCATCATACCCAACAAACTCTCTTTATATGGAAAGATCCAATTGTGCTTAGAAAGTCATCAAAAGTATGGAGACATTATAGGGCATTTTGAGTTTTGAAGAGATTTTCTTGGCAACTTCTGAAGGTCATAACTGGGTCAATTTTCATCATTTGAAGCCCATTCTTTTTCTAAAATTAACTTGAATATTTCCTCTACAACTTTGGTTCAGCATGAAAGTTCCAAAAACCTATGGAAGACCTTGGATTTTATCAAAACGTTATAGGTCATTTTTTGTCCTTAAAAAGACTTGAATTTTTTCTAAGTGTTTTGTGAATTTGAATCCTTTGATGCAAGCTAATTTGAAGATCCATATCTCTTAGCTCAGATTGCTAAATCAGTACTTTCTTTTCACATTACAAAGCTTGAAATTCCTTTTATCCAATGCAAGAAGAATCAGTTCATAAAGCCTCCTACATTGTGAGAACTATGGCTGCAAAATTGGAAGTTTAAAGCTTAGATTTCCTTTGAGTTCAGAAGTGAATTTGATTAATGTGACCTCTAATCACCAAATTAAGGTGCGAATTCAATATAAACATGATTAACAACTTGTCTGGGTCAATTAGAGCCTTGAAACACAGGTTTTTGATGAGTTTTGGCATGTTGCAAGTCACACTTTGCTCATGATACAGGTGTGCATGAATTCACCTCAAATTGCATCGTTCACCCTCCCTCAACATTCCAAACTTCTCTCCTATAAATAAGGGTTTTATTCCACCCATTTTCACAAGCTTTGATAGCTAGAATCACCCTGCTGAGGTCCCATTTCAACTCTTAAGCTTGAAATTTGTTTCTTCACTTCCACGCCCTAATCAAACAAAGTCCCCACTCAGTTAGCTTCATCTACATTCAGTGAAGCTATGCATCTCAAGAACTTGAAGGATCACGGCCTGAATCAAGCTTGGGAACTCTATTTTCAGAGCTTCAGAGTTGTGTTTCTACAGGTATAATTCTTCATCATTTTGCTTCAAATTTGTTTCTATGATGTAGTCCTTGATGCATTGATGATGTTAGAATTGTTAGATTTTAGTTGTTGTTGAGTTTAGTATGTCTGTTTTCAAATCCTTGTTTTGAATATCATCTGGTTTTTTCCAAATCGAGTGAGTTGTATGTAAAAGAAATTTGGCGCGATGATATGGTTGAGATCGTCTTGAAAAGACGCATCTGATGAAACCACTATGAGCACTAATGGTTATGATTTATTTAAGCCACAAATTTTTGCAAATCTCTGTTGATTTCAGATGACTGGAGGTTGAAGATGATGAGTTGGCATCATCTGACCGTCCAACCCACTACTTGTTTTAATCATATGATTTTGACTTCTAATGGCTGAACGTGATGAGTTTGGCTCAGATCCACCATGGATGCGCACTTTTTGACCATTAGATTAGCCACGTCATTTAATGAAGGCATATCCAATACGCCACAATTTTTCTATTTTATTTTATTTTTCAAATTTTATTTTAAATTCATTTTATTTTTAGAAATTCATAGAAAATTCATTTTTCATCAAAAAAATATCTAAATATTTTCTATAATTTCCTTTTATTTTTCTCTTTCTGATTCTTATTTTTGTGCATTTTTATTTTTGATTTTTCTATTTTTCTTGATTTTTTGTTTGTTTGATTTAATTTTAATTGGTTTAAAATTACTTTTAGGCATTTTAAAATTATGAGAAAATACCATATGATCCTATAATGGTCTTTGACCTATAGTGATTTTCTTTGATTTTTATATCTGGTTTTGCTATTTTTCATGATTTTTGGACTATTTGCTTGTTTTTAGTTAGTTTAAAATTGTGAAAAAAATAGTACATGATCCTATGATGGTCTTTGACCTATGGTGATTTTTCTTGGGTTCTCATTTGTGTTTTAACTATTTCTATCCTTTTTATATGTTTTATTTGTTTTTTTAATTAGTTTTTTTAATAATTTTAAGTTGCAAAATTATGTAAACTTGTTTCTAAACCATTTTGGTGGTATTCCAATCTTCCTCAAGTTTCATTTGAGACTTATGTGCTTGTTTGATGTTTCTCTCTTTTTGTGGATGACTTTGATTATTATTCTTTCTTGAGGCATGTTATTGAATTCAACTTTTGTGATCTCTCTTGTGTGTTCACGGATAGATGTTAAACTTGATGATCATGTTGATGTTGTGGCTTCATCTTGATTTCATGTCATAATCACATGCCTTTGCTTTTAGGTTTATGTTTTGCATGCTTGTTTTGTATGGCTTTTAACTTGTTTATGAATGGGATCCATGACTTGATTCTTTTTGCTCTCTCTTTGATCATTGACATGACATGAGTATGATATGATATGCTATTACCCCATCTTGCTTCTTTACTCATTTGATTTCATTTCACTTGGTTTTGTGATTGGTGTTGCTTCTTGTAGATGTTTAAGTCATTTGAATGTGTGTGGGCACTTTGTTTTGCCATTGGATCTTGATTTCAAATCTTTTGATATGGTTTGACATGTGAATGCATCTTTGTTGTTTTGACATGATGTTGGTGTTCACCTTGTATGATTGAGATGTGTATTTGCTTGATGCCTCTTGCTTTGAACTACCATGATTGTTCATCTTGTTTGCATCTTCTTCTTTCTTCTATTTTCTTATTCATCTCTTTTCTCTTCTTGAGACTTATTTAAGTTTAAACCTTATTTTCATTTGTGATTGAATTTGATAGTGTTTACTTGTGCTTGTTCACACGATCCCTTAGGATTCCTAGTCCCACTTAAGTTCTGATTAAGGTGGGAGTAGGAGAGACATTAGGATTTCAATCATTTGCATGATAACAATTAGGATAGTCCCTTTCATCTCAACTTTAGGTCCATCATTTGTATGATAACATTAAGTAGATTTCTCTTTTATCCTAACCTTAGGACCATTTTATATGATAACATTAGGGTTTTTAGTTCTCTTAAAGTTCAAGTTCGTTAGAACCTTACCTTTGCCTTGCCAATTTACAAGAAACTTATTACAGAAGTAAACCAATGCTTTGGACATCTCCAATACACCTTATAGAAGCCTCTTGGATTCTTGGAACAAAAGGGAAACCTCTAGAACAGAATCTGGCTCCTTTTTGCAAAATGTGTCAAAAATGGCCAAAATGGAAACTTTACCAAATGGTGTTATAGTTGAGAAACTATGACAAGACATGGCTAATATTTAGGATAATATTTAGAGAATGTTTGGAGTGTTGGATGGTTTTGAAATGGACAAAATCAAGACATGGCTTTGAAAATGCAGAAAGTCAAAGATATGAGGTTTTGATAGTTGACTTTCTGATTTTGGTGGTTTGGGATGAAGATGAAGGTTTGAACACCTTCAAGGGACGATTTATGATATGTTTGGATGATTGTTTGAGTGGTTTAAGCTTTGGTTTTGAAAACTAGAAGTTTACTCTTTGAAACTTTGAAAACTTGGATTGAAAGAAAGAAATTAGAGAAAACAAGTTTTGGTATTGTTTTGGTGTATTTGAATTGATCAGAGAAGTCCTTTATTTATAGGAAAATGTTTTGGTTTTGGATAATTAGTGTAGGATGAGGGAGCATGTTATTGTCCAATGGATATAGCCATGTAGCCTTTATCTTAAATGCCAAGGTACCAAAAGTCTTCTCTAGCATAGCTAGAATCTTGACTCAATTGGTATTTTTCAGGTTTGAACACTTTTTAAATATATTTGAACTGATGTGGCTCATTTAATGCCAATTCAATGTTTCACTTAAATGCATAAAAACAAACTTGACTCCATGGACTTGCAATGATGATTCTTACTTGCTAAGAGATAAAATCCTTGACTTATGGCTCAAAGTTGAAAATATTATGTGATTCAACAAGATTCTTTCTGATCGTGGAGGATGAAAAGGCTTGCAAAGTCACCAAATCTGTTTTGAAAATCGTGTGATGCAAGTAAACATGAAAATTTTCTTGAAAAATCAGTTTGATCAAGGCATGTTGTTAAATCCATAACTTCTTTCTCAAGCATGATCAATGGATGTTCTTGTACTTGTTGGAAAGCTGAGATATCCTACTTTAACTTTTATGTTCATAATTGGTCTTGATTCAATTTGGATCATTGTGAAAAATGCCCTTAAAGTTGGCTAAAACACAAAACAGATTCTGTCTAAAAAATTTCTAAGTGTCAAGGTTCAAAAAGTCTTGAAACCCTAACTTCATGACTTCATATCTCAAAATCTATGCATTTTTTAGGAATCCATCCTAAGTTTCAAAGTTGTAGTATGTAACAAGCTCTTCAATTTTATCTTTGGATCTAAGAAAATGGTTGCTTGGTTTGGAAGTTATGACCTTGCAAAGTAGGAAAAAAATCAATGTTTTTCATGATTAGAAAAGTTTCTAAGTTTTCTAAGTTTGCCCTATTTACAAATTGTTCTTGACTTGAAAAGGGCATGGTTGACCAAAAAATCAAAAAGTCAAACTTGATTTTGAACACAATTGACTTTTTGTATTAATGAATCTTGAACTTTGTGGTCATTTATGAGATCAAATTCTTGGGTTAAATTAAACATCATGGATGGATTCCAAGGGTGTTTTTGAATGTCTTGGTCAATAGTCAAAGGCACAACTGATTTTTCATCAAAAACCTTAGCTTGTGGTCCAGATGAATTTGAATCTTTGTTTTGATTTTGAATCATGTTCTTTGGATCAATCCAATTATATGAATGAGCCCATGTGATGTATTTGAGTTCCTTGAAACATATCTTGAGTTATTGGATCATGCCTTGCTCCAAAAGTCAATCCAGAGGATGAATTAGGTCAAAACCCTAATTTTTAGTGCACTAATGATCTTGATTCTTGTTGATTTTGAAATGAGGTAATTTTTTACTTGATTATTGATGGATGGAAGCTCTTGATCTTTATGGATGAATGAGAGACTTGATAGGTTGAAAGTCATGCTTACCCTTGACTGACCCTTTGCCTAAAAATTTTTATGAGGCTCAAAATCCTTATTTGCAGTCACAAATGAAATAAGGAGCAAACTTTGTATATTCAAACATGATAGTGATGCATAAAGGTATATTCATATGATATACAAATGATGTATGATCTTAGGGTCAAATTTTGGGGTATGACAATGTGGCATTTGAAATGTGAAGTTGCATTACGTAGCAGCTGCAGTTTGGTGCAATTGTGTTTTGTTCTGGCTTGTAGTCGTTTTGGCATGCTCGTGTATTATTTTTTGTTTTTCATGTAGTAGGTCTCATGTGTGGTTTAGGCTTGGAATGTGAAGTTTGTGTGAAGGTTGGCCGACTTGTGGTAGCAACTTCATGTAGCCTTGCATTAGCTTGTAGCTTGGATGTAATTTCCACTTTAGTTCATTTTTTATTTGGAAATATTGTACATCAAAATGGATAATGGACCTTCCTTTTTTATTGTAGAATGATTGTAATTTGAGTAATGGACTTTAGTTGTATGGATTTAATTCCCATTGCCTTGTAATGCTTGAATTACAATTTCCTTCTACAACTTGTAATGAGCCTTGAATAATACTATATGCACCCTTGGTATTGGAATGTCTTGTGTAATACTTCAGGTTTTCTTAAATGCTCGATTAGGTGTCAGTTCAGATCAACTGAGTTCCCATACACTCTAACTTATGTTAATTGGAATAATTGAAACTCTTAAGTGTTCTAAATGTTATCGATTGAGACCACTAAAGTAACTAGTGAACTCTGAAGAGATCAATTATAGATAAAAGAGACAGACCAATATTAATAAGTATAAGAGAGGATATTTTGATAACTCTAAAATTTAGTCAATTGGTATTATATATAACTCTAGCAATTTTATTGAATTGTAACTAACTACTAGCACTTTTATTGAATTGTAACTAACTACTAGCACTTGAACATGATACGATACATACGAAGATCGCACGTCAAGAAGTTTTAATTTTTAAAACCATATTTATGATCAAATAAGAGAATAAAAATTTAATTTTTGGAGCAGACGAGATAATTCAACTAATAAATTAATTCCTTTTAATATATTAATATAAATAAATTATTGATCAAGAATTATGAGAGAAAAACATAATTAATTTCAAGACTTATCACATCACCCCTTTAATTTACTATAAAGTAATTCATGAAATTGACTCCTATCGCTTTGTATATATCATTAAGTTAGCTAGGCCCCTAATAATGTTAATGAAATGACGTATGTGCAAATCATACAAAGAAGATATCATGATTAATTAGTTAATTACTAGTAATTAGCATGTTGTTGGAGGTAGTTGATGAAACATTGAAGCAAATTAGTGAACTCAACTATAACATAAAGCGACAGGTGAATAGTTGCTAAATTAAAGTATGGGACTATCCTTTACTTTGAAAATATCTTTTGTTTAAATTTTATTAAATAATTGTGACTCAGTATTCTCTAATTTGTTTAGCCCTTATAATTGTGTTTAGAGTTCTTAAATGATTAGGTTGAAATAAAAGTTTTAAGGAGTGTATATATTAGTTAATTAGAGTGTGAGTAATAAAAAGAATGGTAAGTATGAGGTACTTTGGTATTAACTAACTACCTAAAAAAAGGTAATATCATTGTTGTTTAAAAAATTACTACAGCAAATAATAGATTCTATAGTAAAATATTTATTTCGGACAACAGCCAGCCGAGGTTTAAATCATAGGTACATTTTATTTTAATTACTATTTATTTATTTTATTGAGCTGACAATAAAATAGAAAAATATTGATCAATTTTTTTTTTTTGAATTCGAGCATTAGCATTTTAGTATTTTTATTTATTTATTTATTTTATTTATGATCCATTCTCTCGGATAAGGTGGCAATTGAAGGGAAAAATTCTCTGAAAACATGTTAAATTTAAACAACTACATTTTAACGTATTTTCTTGTTTACGACCTATTCCCTCAATTAAGTTGACTACATATGGAAAAAAAAATATTGATTGATTCCTCATTCGAATCGCAACAATTGTTTTTTTTAACACATTTGATTTATTTATTTATTTATTTTATGATCTATTCTTTTGGTTGAGCAGACAAATGAGGAGAAAATTTTTCAAGGGGCACACCTTCAAAATCCAATAACTGCATTTTAGCATTTCTTTTATTATTTTTGTTTATGATATATTCTATCATTTGAGCTCATAAATGAGAGGAAAACAATTCTCCTATTTGATGAAAAAATTAAGTAACAAATCTTTGTCATCCATTTATAAAGTAATAATGGTTAAGACATTGTCAACTCATCAATTCACATGAAATAACAATCTGCTTTACTTGTAGGATTATGATTCATTATCTTGATAAATTTCATTTTATCACTTTTTTTCTGACCATGAAGTAGACATTTTTTATCTTTTAAATTAAAAGAAAATCTTAATTTAACGTCATTTGAAATTAAAGTTTTTTGTCGTAGGGTTAAATTTGGTGACTTATTTGCATCACCATGGTCATAAAGATTGTAACACCCTAATTTTTGACTCAACATTTAATAAAATAATTCAAATAAAAATCCCCAAATCAGAGTGTTACGCATACTTCACCATAGCATAAAACATCAAATACGAAACAATCATGTGAAAGTAAGCAACAAAAATAAAAAAGTTTGACATAAGAGTCTCAACAACCAAAAAATCCAACATAAATAGAGTATAACATAAATAGCGAATGACGTCTCACTCCACTGCTACATATTAGAGCGACTCCTCTAAAACCCAATTATGAAAGCTAAAGAAGCATTGACGCCATCCTCTGACACAAGTGGTTACTCCTATACCTGATTGTCTCTACCCTCGAATAGCACAGACGTCACAACAACATATAGGGGGTGATAATACATCTAAGAAATGTTAACAACGAAATTTAACAAAGCATGATAGTAATAACGAATTAAAAAAAACATCTCAATCAAACTCAAAACACAATCACATAGACAATAATGCGAATGCAATATAATGTCACAAACTCCTTCTTAAAATGTCTGTGGTACCAAAATCAATGGGATCAGAGGTATGTTTTCTGACATTTTCATGTCTCTAGTTCCTCTTTGAACAATTTCCTTTTATGGACGTGAGACCGTCATAGTTCCTCTCTGAACCAGTTTATCACTGGACCGAAGTCCTACCTATCTTTAAAATAAATGAATGCATGGTTTATAAATAACACAAATGTGCAACATCATCAACATCATACAATTACAAAAATACAAGTCTCAAAACATTCTCAAAAAGGTTCCACTATTGAACCTATAATTCACTATTCACAGGTCATCATTGTAATCTCTCTCTGGATATTATACCCAATCACCAATAAAGACCTCAGTGTAATTCCTCTCTATGTTATTATGCTAAAATCTCCAATAAAGACCTCATTATAATCCCTCTTTAGATTAATATGCTCAACAATATGTTTTTAAAAAATAATTTCAATTATTTCACCTTAAAAAGGTAAAGTTATGTTATTACCTTAAACTTCAACTCATCAAAATACTCATTTAACTCAAAAAGTCTCAACTCATAATTTTCAAAATGTCTCAGAAACTCATAATTTCTCAAAAACTCATATTTTTTCAAAATTTAAAAGGTTTAAAAGTTCACGAGTGATAACTCTACTAAGATAATGACAAGAAATTTCCTCAATTTACTCAAAAGTGACTCTAAGGTCACCAAAAGGATTATAATGTCAAAAAATGCTAAAAAAACACCATTAAAGGGCTCTCGAACTAAAAAAAACTCCAGAAAATGCCTGAAACTCGAAAACCACTGAAAATGCCAAAACTCAAAATTGTCGCCAGAAAAATTGGCCGACCGCCACTCGACCATGCTGGAGCTCGATCATTTGAAGGAACTCGACTACTCGACCGCTTGACCGCTCGCATGGACTCGGACGCTCGGACACTGTCCACCCCCCTAACCGATTTTTTTAATACTTTTCTCAAAAATTCCATTTTTGAAATAAAAGGTTTTCCAAATTTGAAGTTTCTCTCAAAAAGCGATTTTTCGTAAAATAAGTTGAAAATTAAGTTGCTCAGTAATTTCAAGAAAATGCCAAATCGATCGATGCATAAAAGGTTTGAGGAAAAACAACAATGGTGTCAATATACTCATATAGGAACTCAAAGGATCCTAATAGAGTTGTTCAAATCCCAGGGGCAACATTCCAACACAACAGAAATCAAAATAACAAAGAAAAACACATAACTCAAATGATATTCATACCAGATAGAGACCTTAGGGGTTTTATCCTAAATCTTTCAATTAGGGTCTCAGAGCAAACATATCAGTATTCCATCTCAACAGAAACCAAAAAAAAAAAAACACATAACTCATATCAACTCAAAGGCAAATGATATGAGGGTAAGGAACCCTCATTATCCTGCAAGCCTAAAATCATCAAAGAGTAGACAATTCCCCCACCTTATATTTGCAGTAAGGTTGGTGTTCCTAGATGTTCCTTGGCTTCCTGCTCTCAGACTCTGCTCCTCTTTCCAAAATTCTCCAAGATCCTTCTCCTTCTTTTCACGTATGCTAGGAAATTCTAAAATCCTAACTTCTCACTACCTTTTAGTATTTATATGTCTTTACTTCTCAAATTCACACTTTTTTCCCAATTAAATCTAAATCTCTCTCCTTCCACCTCCTACTCTCTACTATTCACAAAAATGACCCATTCTCCTATTTTTCAATTAAATTATTATTTTAAATATATATATATATATATATATATATATATATATATATATATATATATATATATATATATATATATATATATATATATATATATATATATATATATATATATATATATATATATATATATATATATATATATATATATATATATTTAAATTAAATAAATGTTCAATTTAAATAATTATTTAATCAGGATTCTTTATTTCCTATTATTTTATTTTTTTACCAAATAATTAATCTTCCAAATTACATGTAACAATTCAAATAATATTATTTCATTCGCTCTCAAATATCAGATCCACGTTAATTAGTAAATTATCAAATTACCCCTACACTCCAAAAACAACCAAATTCAATATAATACATAAATCACATGAATAAATAAACAAAATACTTTAATAATAAGTTGGAGTATTAGAAAGATAAATTACCATGGTATCTCTCTCTCTCTCTCTCTCTCTCTCTCTCTCTCTCTCTCTCTCTCTCTCTCTCTCTCTCTCTCTCTCTCTCCTCTTTCTTCTATTATTTTTATTTTACAAGTTTCTTTCTTGTTTATGCGGGACTTGTAGCTTCCAAAACCAAATATTGTTTCACAACTTATACTTCATTTTTTGTGGTCAAGAATGAAGTTACCTTAGAGTTGGGCTTACAACTCTTTATCGTGATTATGGATTGATATTCATCATGACATTGGAACTCATGTCATTCACCACATATTTCCATAAATCTCACATTTCCACTTAATAGAAGTTGTGAGTATCACATTACATGAAAATTATTATTGTATTAGTTATAAGAAAATGGGTGAATAGTATTGTGTAAAATAAATTATATTTAAAAATACAAGAGAATTCGCATTAGTGTTGTATTGTATCCCCTATCCTCTGGGTTAAGTCTTACAACTAAGGGGAAAAGGGAAGGAATTTACATCGATTCACAGTCCACCCGATGTGAAAAGTGTCGCGCTTTCAAGTTTTTCACCTTAGCCTATGGCCTTAGGATAAAAGTAGTGGACTTTCCATTACACCATATGTTACCTCGTCCACCAAATCGAGGTAAAAGCCTTTTTTCAACTAGAGGAAAAAATGTTAAAGTGTCTATAAACTAATAAAATAAAGCTAAGGGTGTCAAAAGTATAGAGTTTTAAACGAGGAAGGTTACCTAAGCCAACACAAGGTTCAAGCATAAGTAAAAGGGTAATGTTGCCATCATCATATGTTGGGGAACATAGGTTTATGGATCAATTATACTATGATGATATGATAATTTTTAGTAAATGGGATTCCAATATCACTTAGTCACATTTACATGCAATCCAAATTGGCCAGAGATACATAGAGTTTTGGGTCCATTAATTTTGAAACCACATGATAAACTTGATATTACTGCTAGAGTTTTTAAAGTGAAGTTTGATCATATGTTAGATGATGTAATAAAGAAGAGAGTTTTAGGAAAAAGTCTTGCATTTGAGTATAAATATTTATATAATTTCTTATATTATTACATGTTTTTTTGTCATTGATGTTGTAAAATATTCATGATTTTGTACAACACTAATTTGATTTTCATATTTATAGATATGTACACAATTGAGTTTCAAAAGAGAGGACTACCACATTCGCGCATTCTATTTTTTTTTTTTTTTTGCATCCATTAAATAATTATCTAGCATCAGAAGATATATACAAGATAATTAGTGTTGAGGTACTTGATCCTTTGAAAGATCCTAAGTTGTATAACTTTGTTAAGATTCACATGGTCCTAGGCCCTTGTGGGTTGTAAAATCAAAATTCACCAAACATGATAGATGGAAATTGTTCCAAGTGCTACCCCAATAAATTCAAAGATATCACTATTTTTAAACAAAACGGATATCTAGTATGTAGAAGAAGAGATAATGGAAATACAATTGAGAGAAATGAAAACAAATTTTATATCACTAGTAAAAAAAATACCTTCTTAGCAGAGGTTTTTAAGTCAGATCATCAATAACTCGACTTAAGAAGCCACATGGTGGCAAATCCGTAAATATTTGAAACTTTGTTATGTCGTGTCTATGTTTAACCGACCTATCAAAGATTAAATAAAAAAATGTAATTTACATTAAATTTCTTAAGTCGGTTCTTTTACCGAAATGACTTAAGAAGTTTATTTATTAAGTCACGTGTTTATTACCTGACTTAAGAGGTTCTTACAAGGCCCCAGTTCGATTTCTACTTAATACATTTTAGTGAAATAAAACAATTGATTCGGCACATTCAACAAACGTGTTTCAGCAACATCGGTAATCCGTTGGTTTCATCTCGATTCATTTTGAAATTGATTTACGAACTGCTGGTAATGTTAAGTTGTATAAGATTTTCCGTTGATTTTCTAGACCATATAGGGTGTAATTTTGGGTTGTTTCGTTCTGAAGTTTGGATTATATATGTGGATTTATGCTGAACTGCTATATGGTTTTTGAAAGACAGTTGCAGACTGTTATTTTTAAGTTGTTATTTAATTCGAATTCCTATTATGTTTGAATGATAAGTGGTGGCTTTGGATTCATATCATGGTTGATTTGTAACACGTCACGGCAGATTACACATTTTGGAGTTGAGATTCAATGGTCACTGCAAAAAAAGTTTGTGTTTTAATTTTATGGTTTGCAATAGTTAGTAATTATGTGGATGCTGGTCCAAGAGTAAGACCTGTTACAGGTCCTGATATCTACAGAGGTGAAAATGTGGCCAAAGATTCTCTTGCTCCTGGTGAGAAAGTTGTTAATGTGATGAGTTTTGGAGCAAAACCAGATGGAAAATTTGACTGCACTCAGGTAGATTATATGATATATTTTGGCTAATTATTTGGCTAATCATGTTGAGTTATGCTATGAATAATAATATTTGTAGATAGTGTTTTTATTATTCTCTGTTGATAAATTTGAGACTTTAGAAAAATTGACATTTGATTCTTTGGTATATAGGTATATATTTGTTAATGTTGTGTTCAAATAATTGCTTTGAAAATTAAGTCTTTGGTCATTAATGGTGATATAATATAGACAAAAGCTTCATGATTAGACTAATTTTTGCAACATGGAATCAAATGCTGTTGAGATTAAAACTTCAAGATTTGAAACCGGGGAAATGCAAGTGACAAAACTGATATTCATAGGCCTTTCTTTTCATCCTATCAAAGCAATTTTAAGAAAAGCAGTTGCAAGAGGATAATATATATGCCTGGCGTGTTTGACAAGTTTTCTAGAGATTAGTCTTTGCTAAACCGCGGTGGAAACTCTTTACAAAGATTATCAAAATTACCATTAGTATATGTAACGTAGACATTTTAAATTGAATGTGTGTTTAATACTTGATACGTGAGGATGTCAGATACGATATTGACATATGTGATTGCAATCATTCATTTTTTTTATTTTCTTGCTTGGTGTTCGAATTTATGTTAAACGGGCCTTATTTTGTTACGTGCAGGCTTTCATGGATGCATGGAGAGTAGCCTGCCACTCCAATGTACAATCCCGACTTCTAATCCCTCAAGGAACATTCCTTGTTTCAATAATGTTCTTTGCAGGCCCATGTCAAACTCCCGGGCCCATAACATTTCAAGTTATAGGCACAGTTTTAGCCACAACAGACATTAGCGAGTACGTGAATGGCGAATGGCTCATGTTTCGCGACGTAGCAGGCGTTAAACTTCACATAAGTCATTCAATAAATGTAAAATTATCAAAAAGTACTATCAAAACGGGAGATGATTACGTCTCCATGATTCAAGGGGTTAACCAAGTTACCATCAATAGAATCAAGTGTGGTCCAGGACACGGTATCAGGTAATCTAAATCACTACCTACATGTATCTGGTCGATATATAAACCAGACATATCTGTCATCAACTATTCAACGAATCTGAAAAGAGAATATTTGCTTACAGTATAGGAATTCTCAGAAAGTATCCAGATGAGCTAGAGGTGAAAGATGTTCGAGTAATGAGGAGCACATTAACCGGTACAGACAATGGTCTAAGAATCAAAACATGGCCAGATAAGTATCGAGGAGCTGCATCACAAATCACTTTCAGTAACATCACTATGGAAAATGTTAAAAATCCTATCATCATTGACCAAGAGTATGAATGTGATCCAAACTGCCAAAAAAGGGTTTGTATATTTATCTTCATATTTCGAACTTTGAGCATAGTAAAAATTTTAGACACTAATTAAATTCTTGTTGTTTTTTCTTCTATGCAACCTTCACTTGTAAAGGTAAGCGATGTCGTTTTTTGTAATGTGCTTTGTATTTTTCCTTTGCATGTTATTGATCGTGCTTTTAATAGCTTCTGAATCTTTTTCTTTGCAATGTGCAGGAAACAAAAATATTGATATGGTATTTTCTCTTTTGGAAAACATTATCCCATCTGAGCTCGCGAGTATGCGACAATTCTCATTGTTCAGCATCCACATCGCATTGATTCGGCGTATTCAACAAACGTGTTTCAGCAACATCGGTAATCCGTTGGTTTCATCTCGATTCATTTTGAAGTTGATTTATGAACTGCTGGTAATGTTAAGTTGTATAAGATTTTCCGTTGATTTTCTAGACTGTATAGGGTGTAATTTTGGGTTGTTTCGTTCTGAAGTTTGGATTATATATGTGGATATATGTAGATGGCAGGGGGAACAAGCAAGAATCGGCCACCAATCCGCTTTTTTTTCCATTCATCTGCAATGTGCACGTCCCTGTTTCTAACTCTAACAGTAGCCACCCAGGTTAAAAGTCTCGCTTCAGAAATAAGAATATAAACATTCATAATACAAAATGGTTTATGGCTCTTGCAGGTTATAGTTAAGTGTTGAACCACCAATGAAAAAGTTTTAGAAATCTGTTATTGAATGGTTGTTATTGGTTTTGTCTCTGTAGGTGCTAGACTGATGGTGTTGAGCAGGATCAACAAAAGCAAGGGTTAAAGGCAGCTTTTGTTCAAAATTTGACATTATCAACCATATTTGAGAAAAAATCATCATAGAATTTAATTTACAATCGTGTAAGTCATTGATTAGTTATAGCATCTAACATACTGAGATAGTCTACATATTATGATGTTGGTCCTAGAGGCAATGGATTTTATTGTAGTGCTTATGTTTAGGATGTGAAGTAGTATAAGCAATAGTTTTTTTAGGCCAAATGTATTTTAAATCTCTATTAATAAAAGAGTTTTTAGTTAATTCCTTCCATTGAAATTTCCTTTGAATCTACTATACCACAACTTAATAAGAGCATGAAAGCGGTGAGAGATCGCACATCTCATTCTAGTATTCTCATGAGGTTTTTCTCCTTTATAAGTCTTTCACACCATTTTCAGTTGAGATTAATTAATTGTTAACTGCACCTGGTTTGTGTTAAACATGATAAATAATCCATATCAAATTCCATCTCCAACGAGAAAGATATTTGAATATTTTGATTGTTAACCGATTCTTTAAATATATATATATATATATATATATATATATATATATATATATATATATATATATATATATATATATATATATATATATATATATATATATATATATATATATATATATATATATATATATATATATATATATATATATATATATATATATATATATATATATATATATATATATATATATACTAAAAAAAGTGTTATTACAAAAAAAAATCGACTTGTTAGGTCAGTTAAATATATCTGAAAGCCAAGACTTATTAAGTCGGGCGCTGTTTAATTGACTTAATAACATTTTCTTAAGTCAGGTCTAAATCCGACTTAAGAAGTCGAAACTTCTTATGTCAGCAATTTTTAGGTCAGGTTCGGAACCGTCTTAAGAAGTCATTTTTAACTGACTTAACAAGCATTTTTCCTAGTAGTGTATAGTTCATGTTCTCCCTTACAAACCAAGTTTATCAATGAAGTATGAAGAACACATCAAAACAAAATTATACAATCAATGTACTTCAATTAAATACGTTTTCAAGTATATCAACATGGGTTCTGATCGAATTTTCGTTGTTATCGCATCAATTTCTAAAAAAATATTGATGAAATCAAGCAATACCTTGATTGTATGTATATATCACAAAGTAAGACATGTTTGAGGATATTTTCATATTCAATTCATGGAAGGAAACCAGTTGTCGAAATGTTTTTTTTTTTTCATATGGAAGGAGAAAATTCTATTAACTACAAAGATTATGAATAAATTAACAATGTGTTAATTAATTCAAGTGTGACTGAATCAATGTTTACTTCTTGGGTTGAGACCAATAAAGTGTTTGAAGAAGCCAAAATGTTGACATATGATAAATTTGTGTCAACAAAATTTTATGTTAAACAAAAAAGCAGTTGGAAACCAAGAAAAAAATGATACGTAATAGGTCGAATGATATGGGTACCTCTAACTACACGGAAGTTGTATTATTTAAGAATGTTGTCGTATGTTGAGAAATAATCCACAAGTTATAATGATATCAAGACAACTATATAACTTTCAAAAAATCATATTTTGCAATGGGTTTTCTCCAAGATGATCGAGATTTAATTGAGGCAATTAAACAGACATATGATTGGAGTTTCATGGTTGTTTTGTGGAAGATATTTGTTACTATGTTGTTATCAGGTTGAATGAGCTGACTTGAATATGTTTGGACAAATTCTTGAAAATATTTATCTAGTAGAATTCTTTATGAGGAATGTACATTGTCCAAAAATATAGGTAAATGTTTTATTTTAATATATTTGTGACGTTTAAATTATAAATCTTACAACAAAAATGCTTGTCTATTTTTGTCTTAACAATTGTTTGAAATCAATATAAAATTATGTAAGTTAAAATAACAACATTTTTATTATCATTATATTTTTGAGCATGTGAGGCAATTTTGCTACATAATAATTACTTTTATATTTATAACACTTATGGAAAATGAAAAGCAGATGTAGAAAAATAGAAGAAGCCTAAAGGATTTTAAGTTAATGTCATATTCAAAAATATGTGTGCTTGATTATTTGGCAGTCACTACTACGAAAAATATTACAACGGTTAAAAATGGGATGCCACCACGTTGGTCTAACTCTTGTAAATTAAGGTGTGATTGTATGTATGATTCTTTCCACCACTGATGTACGACCGTGATTGTATCTACATAGCATGTTACCTACTACAACAATTATTGTAAACATCCATTGTGATATCCTTTAATGCAACATATTTAACAACAGTTGTGCTAAACAACCGTTGTGATATATAAACCTGAGTTTATTATAAATTATGTGGAATATTTATTTCGTTAATGCTCACTAAACATATAACCTTTCAATCATCACTAGAACATTATAATATAACAAATTAATTTATATTAGAAGTACAAGTTCACGTTCAATGCTAGACAAGATTTCTTCAACACCTTATCCATATTTTATTCTTTGATAGTAAGAACTTAGTTTAATGTTCCTAGTTCTTCAACGGCCCATGCATTCACCTCTGGATCTGTTTATAAAATATTATCTACTTTTCAAGCAATATTATAGGTGGAGAGGTGGTTGAAGACCTTCAACCATTAAAATAAATTCTAACTATCAAAGAACAACTTGCAGTTAACGGTGTGAAGAATTCTTGTTAAGAATTTAACGTGTACTTATTTTTTAATACAACTTCATCTATCATATCATAATTTGATAATGCATTTTGGAAAGTTATATATTCAATAACAGATTGGAAAAACACTCAAAACACATAATATATATTAAAGTCATCTTTTAAACAAACATTAACAACAACATTCATCAACAACAAACCATAAACAACAAATACAACATATCAAGTCATAAAATGCTTCAGAAATGTACCACACATGCCCCATAATAGTGTGTCCATAATGAAATAAGGATGAAGTTAAAGTTAGAGTAGCAAACTTAACATCCCTACCTACAAGTTAGCAACGCTAACTTTAGCTTCGTCTTCTTTATTGAAACAAGCATCATGCCTACAAGTCAAAACAAGAAGAAAGTTCATACATCATAAAATAAGCTATTGAAACAAATTTTGAAAAAACAACTATAGAGAAAACAAACTTGTAAATACTCATTGGCTAATATTTTATGTTATGATTTTGTTTTAGGGTTTTCATATGAGAGAGACGAGTGACAGAGTTGTTAGGGTTTTGTTTTGAGAGAAACGAGTGAAAGAGTTGTTAGGGTTTTGTTTTGAGAGAGACGATTGTTATGTATTAAAGCGAGAGATAATTTCACTTATATATAAATAAGTATCACATTTTATCACGGTTGATAATAAAAACTATGGTGATATACGATATCAATCACATTTTTATCACGATAAATGGATAATTATTGGTGTTGGGATTTGAATCTTTCACTCTGTGTACCTTTCATTATGGTTGCTTCATTTGACTCTTGTAACATGCCCTTTAATAAATACAAAAAAAAAACGCCCAAAAAAAAACTATTGTCAAGGTTAACAATATGACCATTTTAAAATTGGTGTTACAAAAAGTCTATTTTGTGATAGTGAATATACTTATATATGATGAGAGTTAATATGATATTTATTTCTCATCTGAACTCTTCCAAATTTGTGTGCCTCACTTATAAGTATATCGATTTTATTAGTTAAAGATTACATTTTTAAATATATACATGTTTGTTAAGATGTATATTGTACTACAAATTATTTAAATATATTATGGAGTTATATTTTTGTAGATGAGCAAATGAGAGTTTTCACACAAACTATGGAAGTCTTTAGAGAACAAAGAGGTGTGTGTTTTTTCTATATAGTTATGGTGGGACTGAAAAAAACATTCATGTAGAACATATTATTTGTTTGCATATTGCTCTAAACAAAAAATTGTTTTAATTGTGGATTCAATTCAAATTGCAAATTTATTATTATCGGGAGGAAAAACATCTCATTCAAAATTTAAGGTTCTAGTTCCATGTCTTAAATCTTCCATTTGCAACTTTGAGAAGGAATTCAAACTTGTTAAGCTTTTATTATTAACAAAGCTTTTATTATAAATGATATTTCTCTTGCAGATGCATGGGATTTGAAGTTTACGTGGACCACGAGATTCATGTGGCGTTCATACATTTTTAAATGTGAAATAATCTTATTGCACTAGGAGATGTGCGAGAATCGTAGAACTTCTTCAATTCAATGAGAAAAATTATATTCGCTAATAAAAATTCAGTGACTAAAAATCTATAAATAGTAGTGAAATTCTTGCACCTTCAATCATCCATTTTCATAATCCTTTCTATATATAAGTTATAAAACATCCATACTCTCTCCATGGAATTTCTCATTAAAAATCTAATGTTAGATGTATTTTGATCATCTTAGTTCAAAGCTAACATAGTTGAGGTTCTCTAGATGAGTCTAGGTTTTAATTTAGGGCACTACAAAAAAAACTGGATCTTGCCACGTGAAATTCATTTCACAACAAGAAAAATCACTTCACAAACTGATATTAGCGACGTGACTATTCACGTGGCAGGAGGACGTGTGGCAACTTTGTTGACACGTGAAAATCACGTCACAACTTTGTCACGTGATTTTCACGTCGCAACAAATAAAACAATATTTCAGACGTGTGTAAGAAAGTTGTGACGTGATTTTCACTTCACAACTTGTGACGTGATATTCATTTCACAACTTGCGACGTGATTTTCACTTCACAACTTGCGAATTGATTTTCACTTCACAACTTGCGACGTGATTTTTACTTCACAACTTGCGACGTGAATATCACGTGGCTAAGTGTGTTTTTTTAAAAAAAATTTTAAATTGATTAATATTTTGGTAGGTTTAAAAATAATTTATATTTTTATTTAAATTTAAAATTATAATTATAGTTTTTCCACTCAATTTAATAAATACAAATTATTTTAAAATTATTTTTAATAATAATTTAAATTGGAAAATTAATAAATATAAATAACAAAAATTAATAAATATAAATAAATATCGAATAAATTTTTTTAAATAAAAAGTGTATAATATACTAAAATGTAATTAATATTTTAGAAAAATAAAAATTTAAAATTACAATAAATGATTCGAATCAATCCGGATCGAGAAAACTCTCAATGTCAAAATCATTGTTATCCTCGTTATCCAACTGTTGTTGACCACCCACTTCTTCATTTTCAACAACTGAATTACCGTCACCTTGCGATTGCATAAATTGGCGCATCATCGCCTCCATTTCAGCTTGCCTCTTATTCATTGCCTCTTTTTCAGATGCTCTCATTTTCTTTGGTTTTTCAGATCTTGCCTTAAATTCAGCATCTGAATCCTAATAAATAAGAAGTTCATCGAAAACTTCTTTTCCTATCCAATTGGGACGAATATTTTCAAGTTTCCAACGCTTTCTAGCACGTCGTAGCATGTTAGAAAGTTGTACTGCTGTTCTGCAAAAATATTTTTTTCTAATCTCTTTCTCATTCATTTTTTCCCACGTACACTTTTCCTATAATGTTGTAAGACATCCAGGTAAAATAGTTAGACAATTATAATAAAAAATAATTAAAACAAAAATAAGTTAAAAAATAAATTACATAACTTAACAAAAATAAATTAATTATACCTTAAATAAATTAAACCAAGCTTCTCTTTCGTCCCCCTTAACTTCTCTAAATCTCTTCCAAGCTTTTTTATACTTTTGCTGAATAACATAACTTATGCACTGGGCAGCAATCCGACTCAGCTCGAAACTAAACATCAATAATTTATATTAATATGAAATATAATTTAATATAAAAAACGAAGACATGTATACTTAAAAATTTAAAACTTACGAATTTCCGTCGGGCCAAATAAAATATCTTCCATTAATGATTTGAACCACCTCATCATTGGGAGCCTCCTCATCATCGTCCTCAGCTGCCTCCTCATCAGCCACCTCATGATCCTCATCAACTGCCTCATCATTATCCTCACGCACAAGTATACGTGTGGATGGTAAAGGTGCCTGTGTGGTGCAAATATTGTGCAAATATTAATTTATTACTTTAATAATAGTCTTCATTCTAATGAGTCATTCATTAATCTACCTGTACTTAAAAAATACATCGATATAGCTTTACTGATTGTAGAATTAGTAAGGTCTCAGTTGTATGTAAATTTATCAATTGTGGAATCAATAAGGCCTCGGTTGTATGACAATTAGAATTACTTTCCTTCTTTTGTCTTATGCCATGGGTAAATAACTAAATATAATTCTAAAAAATATGTGTGCTTAATGTAAACGTGTTACTGCACAAGGTGATAAAAATAAAAGAAATGAAAGAATATTTATTGTTCTACAATGACAACTACAAAAATTGTAAGAAAGATGATGATATAAATGACAGCTATCTGTAACACCCCACAATTTTTTCATCATTTTTCTTATACCTTGACTTATGTTTCATATCATTTTGCATTGGTATTAGTGCATAGCATTGGTTCTAGACAGGGGATCAATGTATTTAGTTCAACACTCAAAGAAAGGGCTTCATCTTCAAAAGCTCAATCAAGGGTTCATGCTTAACTTTGTGGCAATCTCAAGTAATAAGGTTCCCTCATCATCAAGACAAGTCTCATAACCATTTGAGTTAAGAATGCAAGCATTGTTTACCTCCTCCTATCTTGTGAACAATTAGACTAGGATTTTAGTTCAAAAGACATTTGTGGCTAGTTCCTTGGGCAAGACATGATTCTAAAGTTTAACACACATCTTGAGGGTCCTCTACATGAATTGTGTGTCGTGACAATCCATCACAAGAGCTTCAATAAGTGGAAGTGATCATAGGATTTCATCTGGTCAACAAAAGTCAATTGTGGTTCAATGGGGTCAAAGTCTTGTATATCAAGGTCAACCAAGGGTATATCATGTGTTTTCAAGAGATCTCATGTGTTTGGAACAAGAAAAGTCAAGGAGAAACATTAAATTAGGAGTTTGGTTGAATTAGGGCTTGATTGAAATTTTTCTAAGTGTGGAAAACCCTAAATTCTAGCCATTTTGCAAGTTTCATAACTTTCTCATCCTTGATTCAATGGAAGCAAATTTTTTATCAAATTAAAGAGGACACCATGAGCTAAAAATTTGTGGAAGGAAGCAAGTCCAAAAGATCCATGTTTTGGGAGATATGATGAGGTAAAGTTGAGAAAATCAAGATTTTGTCATTTCAACACTTAGAAATTTTTCTAAGTATAGAAATTCAGCTTGAAGTACCTACTTTCAAGCCTATATTACATGGTGATAAAAGCTTCAAATGACTTCTCCTTGAACATGAAATTTGTAGAGCATCCTCCAAGATTTCTTTTGAGTACTAGAACTCTTCCATTGGATGTGTAGAACTCAAGTTATGATGTCCCCAAGTTAGGGTTTCAAAGCTGTCAAGTTTGGCAAGTTTCTAGGCAGATTTTTGGACCAATCTTCCAAGGAATATTTCACCAAGATCCTAACTCCATCTAATTATCCTTCAAACATCAAATTTGAAGACCATTATTCAAGATTTCTATCCATTACTAGATCATTTTCATTGGACAAAAATGCATCAAGTTATGCTCCTTCAAAGTCAAGTTGTCAATGACGTCAAAACTTCCATGACTTAGAATTTTTCTAAGTCACTTTTGACATAATGATGGACACATTTTCAATTTAATTTTCCATGACCTTCCAAGACTTGTCTCAAGTTTCCCATAACATGAAAGGTGTAGGTTTATCTATAACCTTTCCAACCATATAAGTTTCATCATCATTAGGTTATTCTTCATCAAGTTGTGTTAGTGCAAAGTAGGCAATATGGAAGCTTATTCAAGGGATGATTCATGAGAAATCTTGGCTTTATCTTAACATGTTCATGCAGCAAATTTCCCTTTATGATATAGCATGCACTAGGTCACCCTTTTGAGTCATAAAAACATTGCCTAAATTGCACCAACAAGCTTTGTACCTTCTCCATACTTCATGAACAAGTTTTACCAAGAATGGCAAGATACCAAAAACCTCCAAAACTTACACAACAAGATGAGGCCTCCACTCTTCCCACTACTCTAACCCTCAGCAGCCAAAGAACCACCTACAAACAAGGACTCGTACCATACCATCACCTCACTCCTTTATTTTTCAAATTTTTCACAAACCTTTCAACTACACTTTAACCTCAGTAAATTCATTTTTTCTTACCACATTAACCTCATATATAACCTCAAAAACCCTAGCAAGTAGCCAACTACTTTATTTTCTTGAAATCAGAAACCTAAGAGCTCTTTCTCACCCAACTTTGTTCTCTCTTCGAACCCCCTTTTCCAAGGCTTGTTTCTTTATTTTTTTGATCACCATTCTCATTCCAAAAGCTCGAGGAAGGAAAAGAAAGAGTTTGCTTGAGGTTTGAATCAAGAATAGTAGCTCACGAGTGCTTCTCTGGGTAACCTTTTCTTTAACTTATTTCTCTCTTTTTAGTGTTTGTTTTGATACATGTTTGTTGCATTTGTGTTTCTGGAATCATATAGAACATGCTTGTCTTGTTGTTGTCTTGTTTTGATTGATTTACGTAATGTGTGTCTTACTTTCATGGCCATTTTTGAACATGTTAGAGGGTTTAAATGCTAAAAATAACATCATATATGGACTCTACCTGAAAAATGGGTGGGAAGAGGGCAGTTTTGTTGAGCTTTGTGATGTTTTAAACCCAAATCTGGTGGTCGTCGCCAGAGAAGACGATTGGAGCTAGGGCTCCGGCATCTAGCTTTTCCTTTTGCATGTGTGGCATGTTTTGACCCAGGTCAATGCCTATGTGGCGTTGAGTCATAGCCACGCCATTTAATGACACACATATGTGGCGTTTTTGTTTTATGATCTGTTTTTTTTTTGTTTCATTTAAGCTTTTTGGGCCTAACAAATTTATTTTCACACCCCAAGCTTCCAGCCCAACACGCGCTATAACCTCCTCCTAGTTCAATCTAGTTTTTCTCTTGCACCCCTCTTTTCCTTGTTCTTCTTGTTATTTTATTTTCTTTACCTTTTTTGTTTTGATTTATATTAATTACTTCCAACTATGATAAAATTCCACAAAAATTTATTTCTGGTCCTTTGACCTCTTGAGTTAATTTTCATAATTTTTAATTTATTTTTAATTTAATTTTCCTATTTTATTTATATTTTCTTTGTGGAGTGCTTTTACAATTTTGTCCTTGACTAGGGTTTGTGTTCTTGATGCTTTTGATTTGCCTCCTTGATCCAATACTTTTACCATGTTTTGACACTTCATTGATGATTCTTTGAATGCTGGTTTGGTGTTTGTATGATCAATTCTTGGATGTTTCCTTTTGGTTTTATGTGCTCTTCGATGTATGATTGATTATTGTGATACCCTTGCCTTTTTGACTTAGTTTAATGATGCATTTGAACAAATCATGTTGAGATCTTTTGCATAATCTGTCTTGATGGATATAACATGAGTTAGAGCCCTTTGTTGGATTTTATTAGGTCATTTTCTATTTTTTATTGATGCCTAATTGTGACTTGGTTTTGCATTGTATATGCATGAGGTTTGACCTAGTTGAATCCATTTTTCCTACTTGTGTTTGAGTGAAGATTGAGATGATTTCTTGGGTGACCTAATGGATGTTTGTGAAAACTTGTATGCTTTTGATGACATGTTTGAGGTTTTGACTTGCATGATATGATGTCTATTGTATGATCATTTCTCATCTTTCTCTTCACATTATCATTTTGTTCTTGTTATGGATGATTTGAGTGGCGTTTGTCTAACCTTTTAAGTATAATACTTGTTGAACTTGTATGATGTCTTAGAAATGAATATGATGTGTGTCATTTGTGCTTGGTTCTGATCTTGATGGTATGGTGTGCCTTTCTTGATCATTTGTGCTTTGTGCCTTGCTTGAATGTTTCCTTTTCTTTAAGGATTATTGTGGTATATGCTTGATTAGTCTTAATGCATACTTTGAGCTTGATCTTTGAGATTTCTTCTTATGACTCATGTGTTGCTGCCCTCACTTGGTTTCATAATTTAATCTCACATGTTTTATAATTTGAAGTGTGTTTTTGCATTAGCTAGTTGTTGCTATTTGTTTGGATATTGATGAGATGCATGCTTGATACTCTTGTGTCCATTTTCTAATCTGTGACTTGAGTTAAAGATGATATGATGTTTCTACTGCCCTACTGTCGCTACTGCGAAAATCGGCGCCGGCTGACAGAAGAGTCGTCACCGTGCGTTATTTATCCCAACGGAGGGAAAGGAAACACTCGAGGTAAACCTACCGCAAAACGGGGAAAGGTATGGTCATCGCAACCAAAACCTGGGTTCGGGAGTCGGTTACGCAAGGGGAAGGTATTAGCACCCCTCACGTCCGTCGTACTCGACGGGATCCATGCTTGTTTTCGGATATGGATTGTTATTCCTATCTAAACTAAAGGTCAGGGTTAAAAAGAAAAGAAAACGACTCGGCAAAGTATCGCACTTTATGCCTACGTATTCCCGTCTGGAACGAGAAATCAGAGTCAACGTAGTTCGCCTACCTACGGGAAAGGAGGGGAAGGCTGCTCGCTAGGATATCGCATCCTATGCCTACGTACTTTCATACAGCATGAAAGATCAGAGCAAACGTAGTTCGGGCCACGTACGACACCAGTCTGTTTTGATTGTTTTTATTCCTTCTGAAAAAGGGTTTTTCTGATTATTGGTCTAAGCGGACAAAAATGACGTTTTGATGGGTTCACATTCTTTTACGGAAGAAGTGTCTTTTATTGTGTTTGAAATATTATTGTGTTTTTCTGTTTGTTTTGAGAAAGAAGAGACAGAACTCTAACCTATGGTTGCAAAGGGAATCAAACTGACCTAATGTTATCATGCATGGGTTAAGACCTAATGTCTGTCATGCTTCTCTCTTGCGCAGAGAGAAACAGAGATCCTAAGGGAATAGACGGAAACAGAAACAATAGCAAATATACAATAAAGCAGTAAAATATGCGTGAATGCAACAATACAAGCGAGGCCAGGGAGTCCCACTCAACCTCGAACCTAGAAAACAACAGGCAAAAGTGAACAGAATTCACTTTCAACCTAACAGGTTAAACAACAAGCAATACAATCAGGGAAATTCAAACAATACATCAAAAATTAGCAACAGCAAAAGATAAACAGCAGAAAGCAATCTTCATCAACATCTGTCTTCAAGTCATCTTCAAACATATACAAGCTTCAGGCAAGCATCAGTCTTCATCTTCAAGCCTTCAAGAAAGGTCTCTATCTTTAATGCTTCAATGGCTTTTCTTCAAGTCTCACTCTCCAAGATGATCAGCAGTCAACAAGATGACTAAGATGTTAAGCAGTCAATTGCCTACCAAGGGTAGCTGACTAACTGTTAACATGATACAGACAATTTTCTCTCAAAAGTTCTATCTTTTAAATACATTCACTAATCCTTCCAAAGGAAGGAGGTGGATATTTAAAAGAGACTTTGAATCATAGAGAAGGAATGGAGGCAGGCAAGACCTTCCATGTTTATGAAGCAAGTTTTCTACTCTAGAGCTCTGCCTAGCTCCTAGACCCTATAACCTTCAACAGCTGCCAGCAAGATGCTCTTCATCAACTCTGGAAATTGGTCTTTATTCTTTTAATCTTCAATGGGCTTCATCAGCACAGTCTTCACCTCAAACCCCAAACCCCAAGCAGGCCCAATACCCCACACAGTCAAATAATAACCCTAGAGAGGGCACACCACACAATCAAGCAAGTACAAGCAATATACTAATAGTAATAGTAGAATAGGGGAAGCCTAATATTTTCTAATGGATCTATTCTTTACCCATAATACCCCTATAGTCCCCATACCCCAAAATTCAAACTACAACTCCTAAAAGAAATGATTTATCCCACCTATGTTATATCTAAACCCTAGTTTTGATTCTCCTAATCACACCTAAACAAACCATCTAAAATTTAGTCCTAAAATCATGAATTAAATCTCATATGAAAATTAAAGTCCTAAGTGAAGTACTCTAAAAAGAATGGGTCCAAAATATACAAGGATCTAACTAAACTAAAATCAACAATATCAAGTATTAAACTAAACATCATTTACAACCTATTTAAAAGAAAAATATACTAAAAATACAAAAATAAAATAAAATGCTAATTTTATTATATGACAATTTTCTTAACAAAAATATGAAGAAGATGCAATAGCAACCATTTAAAAATATGAAATTTCCAATTTGTTATGATTTTTTCAAAGAATTAAAAAAAATTGAATGAAATTAAAATGAATTAAATTGTTAGGGGTGCAGTCAGCCATTAAAAGCATTGAAAAATGGATAATGGGCCCAGACTGGGGGTGCGCATAGCAAGGCGCGTCTGGGCCCAGCTAATCAGAAAAAACACAAAAAGAAAAAATGACCAAAACGGTGCAAATAGTAATTAATTCAGTTCAATTGGCATTGGGCCTTGGCGTTTGGGGGTGTGAAAAGCAGTAACAACTTAAGCCCAGTCTGAGTCATAAGTGAAACGGTGCGTTTCACGTTCAGCCTTCCCTCTCTTTCTCAACTTTGAATCGTGGCAGCGCGATGCGTTGTTCAGTCAAGGTCTTGGGAATGATCCAACGGTTGTCACGTTTCTTCTCCAATGAGAAGCTAGGGTTTCAGCCATTAATGCCATGAGCAAGCTCGTACGAACCAGAGTTCCACGTACTCGTACACCTTCGTTTCTCCATGAAACTCATATCTGTAAAAAGCAAAAATGCTCTATTCCTTATCCTCTACATAACCATGGCTCCAGTTTTCTCTAAAACCCACCCCAGCACCAAACCCGATAGGTATAAACCTAGGGCACACTGAACTATCACTGTCATGCACCTTAATGATTCTTGCTAAATCTTGCACTAATGCATTCTACATGCTATGCTGATCATTCTAATCTATCTAGCTAAGATTAACATGCCCTAACCTACGTGTTCTAAGGCTCAACAGTTTTGGTGCTCCAATGGTGAACTCCATGGAATGCCCTCAAATTCATCAGAATCATTCATCTACCTATGCCTAACAATTCTAACCTAAAGATTCTCTATCATGCTATCTATTTCTAGCCAATTCGATGGAAATACTAACCTGGTTTAAAGTTGAAAACAGAGGGATGAAATCACCACTTCAAGCTCAGCAATGCTCCAATGGCAATCAATAGACCAAGATCTTGATTCTGTATGCAGTAGTTCTTGCTTAAACCCCTTGGATTCTTGTAACCACTTCCTTTTGCAATTTGGAGGATGCACTTGGTAGCACACGAATTCTACTTCAATTCAGCTAGATCTTGATGGAAACTTGATCTATGATGGATGTACATGATGATAGGATCAAGAATTTTGGAAAATGATGAAGATTTGATAGAGTTTGGAATGAATTTGCAAAGTTGAAGAATGAGATGTAACTATGTGTTTCAACCAAAATGAATCACCAACCAATGATTGGATCCACTCAATTCAATATATAGATGCTCATGGAACCCTCTAGAACTTGTTAGAACTTTCTTGCACTCAATTCCCTTGAACTTTGGCATGTGTTACTTCTTTTGTAAGCCAACTAGTATAACTTCCAAACTTTGAACTAAACTCAAAAATCTACTTTTGCCAATGTTCTTAAAGCATTCTTTCCAATCAAAATGACCTATAATTTCATCCCATTTGGACATGGTATGAAAAATCTCATTTTTAGGTCACTTTTATTCATTAAATTCATCTTTTAAATGACCAAATTTGGAACCTTGAGCTATGGACATTTCCAAACTTTTATGATCACTTTTATAAACTCAAAATGTCATTTGGAGCAAGTTTGATGTTGTGAAGTTTTTCATTTGAAGCTTCCTTGTA
Source organism: Lathyrus sativus (assembly GCA_963859935.3). Classification (NCBI taxonomy): domain Eukaryota; kingdom Viridiplantae; phylum Streptophyta; class Magnoliopsida; order Fabales; family Fabaceae; genus Lathyrus; species Lathyrus sativus. The sequence continues at coordinate 50,703 of CAWUDS030004172.1, read as the reverse complement.
TGAGTTTTGGGCATAGGCTTGAAATGACCTGTAATTCTCAAATGACCAAAATACCCTTTGCTTGCCAAGGCCATAAGTAGAGTTCCACACATTAGATGAAGGCATACCATACCTTTCTAGAAATATAAGACAATGAGGAACAACTCTCATGTTTACCAGAAATCCATTTGAAATCTCCTTGAGGGGTAAAAGTTGCTTGGAAGATAAGTAACTTTCACAGACAAAATTTCAGATACCTCAGGTGACCTATAACTTGCAAGAATCATAACTTGAGTTCTATAAATCTCCTTGATGTATTCCATAACTCAAATTAAAGGTCTTGATATCCTCTACAAGTTTCATGTTGGCCAAGGATCCATTTGAAGCTTGCATTTTGAATTATCGTGCTTGGAAGTTTGACCTAAATCAGGGGATTTTACACAGAAACCCTAATTTAGAAACTCCTCTTCTTCTTGATTTCTCTTGATTTCTCCTTGGCACAACACCACATCCATATCTACATGTCAAATGATGAACCCCACATCTCTCAAATAGACCTTAATGCCTTTCAATCAATCATTTGACCTAGGGTTGACCTAGGGTTGACCCAGATGAAACCCTAGTTGACTGTCTTCAACTGCAACTCTTGTGACCACATCAATGACTTGTCTCACTTTCAAAATGACTCCCCATGTCTTCCATGATGTCTAGATACCCTCCATGCTCAATTCACAGCTCACAACTTCTTTGATGATCTTCAAATGCCCTCAGATAGGAGATAGATTCACTGCTTGATCCACTGACTTCTTAGATTTCAATTTCTTTCTGATGACTTGGATAAGCTTGAATTTGAACAATAACCTCTTGATAGGCTCATAGAGATGAGAATAGTACTTGGTCCCTTGTTGGATGACTTGCTATGCTATGCTATGCAAATGACTGAACTATGTACATGACTTTATATGCAAATGCTAATGTAATTGAAACATAAACCAAGTGAAGTAGGTTGAGCAAATTTTAGGGTGCAACAGCTGCCCCTATTCAAGCGACTTGGACCCGATTGGGTGAAGAGCAAACGGCCTTCAAACATTTGAGGTACGAGACAGTTGAATACTAAGAACCCGGAAATTTGCCAACCGCAGAAATAAAATGCACAAACTGCTTGAATAACAACATCTGATGACTGGATCTGGTTGTTACGGCAACAAACTGATCCATTAGCGACCGTGTTGGGGATCATTTTCATCAGCCTGAAAAAGGTTCTATCATCACAGGGATAGAACTTTGTCCATGTTAGGACGCCTGTTTCGTCAACACGAAGAAATCTCAACTAAAACTTGTCCACGTCCGGACTCCACCTGCCGTCAATACGGAAAAATCTCGGCGACTTCGCTGGGGATGGTTCGTCTGCATTTCATCAGCACGAGGGGATCCTATCAACATAAGAATGAATTATCCACGTCAGGAATAAATCGTCCACGTTAGGAATAAACTTTCCACGTTAGGAATAACTCTTTTCCACGTTAGGAATAACCGGTCCACGTTATGACTAAACTTTCCATGTTAGGAATAAACTTTCCACGTTAGGAATACATCATCCACGTTAGGACTAAACTGTCCACGTTAGGAATAACCTTTCCACGTTAGGAATACATCGTCCACGTTAGGAATACACTTTCCACGTTAGGAATACACTTTCCACGTTAGGAATACACTTTCCACGTTAGGAATACATCGTCCACGTTAGGACTAAACTTTCCATGTTAGGAATACACCTCGTCTTGATTTGTCCACGTCAGGACTCACATCTTGACTCGCTGAGGAAATAAAACTTGTCCACATCAGGACTCACGCTTCGCCAACACGAAGAAAGATAAATTTGTCCACGTCAGGACTTGCGCATCTTGTCATCACGAAGAACTATAAACTTGTCCACGTCAGGACGCACATTTCACCATTACGAAGAAAGATATCTGCTGGGAATAAATGGTCCACGTCAGGACACCAACACAAAGAGTAATCGATTTTGTCCACGTCAGGACTTCACATTCAATCAATGCGGAGAAATCGAATCGGTCCACGTTAGGACTAGCACATCTCGTCAACCCGAGGAAATAAATCTGTCCACGTTAGGACACCCATTTCTCTAGCACGAAGAAATCCCGTCAATATAGAAATAAATTGTCCATGTCAGGACTCATATTTCGTCAACGCGAGGAACTCCTATCAATATAGGCAATAAAATTTTGACGACTCCGGGGAAATACTTCTGTCAACCAGTAAGAAAATACATCCGTTTGTTCCTCCGGGAAGATACTCTGAATACAGTTTCTCTGCTTGTCTCCACAGTAACTAACTCCATTGGTCCCAACCCACAAACCTTTTAGCACTGACGTGACAGCGACTTTGAGGCGGACTATACTGGGGATATTCGGAAACCAAACTACCGGACGCCTGTTCTGATAACCGGCGGCAGCCTTTGAAATTCTGATTCATGAAACCCTTTGATGCTGACGTAACAACAAATTTGAAGAAAATAATCCACTGGCCGGACTAGAGACACTTCAACAAGCAACTCTGGCGGGGAAAACAAGAGACATTTACACAAATAACTCTGCTCAGGGACAAAGAGAAATTTAACCTAATAACTCTGTGGGGAAAATAACCAAACTGACATTATCATTGAATGTCTCATGCCGAGATCTTGAATGTTTGGTGATTAATTTGAGCTAGAGCTCCCTCCACCTGCAAGGGAAACAACACTTGAAAACAAACGGTTAACCAACCTGGTTTATGTTTCAGAATGCATATGTTTGACAATGGCGTAATGCTCCGTTCGACATGGAAATGCTACGCGCTTTTATTTGGTAGATGCAAATATGACCCTATATGCCGATGCAAATGCAGACTCGAACTGCTGGGATACAGAAACCGCTTCAGCAAAATAAATGTTGAAGACAACGCCAACTCCGCTGGGGGTGACCAGGTGCCACAGAATTATTCCAGCAAAATAAATACTGGAAGAGTGAAGCCCACTTCGCTGAGAGATAATTGAATGCGCCTACCATGATTGGACTTCTGTTGGGGAGAGTCTTAATTTTCGAGTTCCACTGGGGGGAAAGAAGACACTTGCTGGAAAGAGAACTCCGCTGGGGACGAAACGATTCTCTTGGGGAAAATCAACTGACTCCGCTGGGGGAGAGTAAATGACCCTACTGGGAAGGGTAGACTGCCTGAGTGCAGCTCACAAGTTGGAAATATTAATCTTCTGAGGCTAAACCACTCTGCTTGAGATAGGGGAATCCTTCTGGGGGACACCACACTGTCTGAATACATCCTACGATCTTGGAATTGCCAAACTCTGCTGAGGATAAACGACTTTGCTGGAGGATGTCCTTTGGATAAGCTACGACTAGCTGGGAAATTCGATCCTTCTTCAGTAAGGAACATTGTCATCTCAGAAGCGCGACCTGCATGGGGATCGAGTCTTTCGTCACGAGCTTCTGGTCCATACTGCAATCTTTTGATCGTCCACTTCATACGGCTATGAACCCTGCAACACCACAAACAAGACAAGACAAGTCTATGCAACCAAATCTATTCGAGGTAGCGTTAGTGACGTTATTTTCAGTTAATTCAAAATTTTAGCAATTATTGGCAAGGGCCAGCGACGTTATACACTTGCTAGTTTCATTAAATCCAGGCGTTTATCATGTACAAAACAGTAAAGAACCATCATCAAATACTGAATAACATGTTTTATTGATTGGGCCCCTAAATGGGTGGAGTTTTGTACACGTGATGTAACTCCTGAAAAGAGGAAGCTACTCACAACAAATATACAAGTATGCACAAGAAGCATAAATATAATGACAAATCAAATTTGTACACATGTCGGCAACGGGATGCAGACGAACACCACGTGCTGATTCTCCTATGACTCGCCCGACTCTGATGCTTTCCTGGTATTCACACTTCCGAAGAGATTGTATCTGATAATCGACCCCTCAGGCATATTCTCCCACCAATGCTCACTGTAGTATCAAATTCGGACCACAGTCATTTGCTTTTCAAATCCCTAACTTTTGCGTGAACCGCCCTTTACGGGTTTTCAGTTCACTGGGATACCCCTTTTTGCCGAAGCCGCCCAGTGTAGGTTTTCAACTTCGCGGGCGTACATTTTTTCAATTTTATCCCTAACTTTTGCCCGAACCTTTCATTCTGTTTTTGGTTCGCCAGGATGCCCCATTTTTGCCTGGACTCTCTTTTTCTGTCCAGCGGGTCAATTTCAAGCAAAGTATTTTTTAACTGCGTCCAAATTCACAGGCGACGTAAATTCTTCACCGTCCATGGTGGACAACAATAAATCCCCTCCTGAAAAGACTTTTCTGACAACGTATGGCCCTTCGTAGTTGGGGGTCCACTTGCCCCTGTGGTCTGCCTGCGGCGGGAGAATCCTTTTCAGCACAAGGTCGCCCGTCTGAAAGCTCCGAGGACGTATCTTCTTATCATATGCTTTCTTCATTCGGCTCTGGTACAAACGACCGTATGCTAGAGAAGCGAGCCTCTTCTCATCCATTAAACTCAGCTGGTTCAACCTGTCTTTCACCCATTCTGCCTCGTCTAGTTGCACATCTCGTAGTACTCTCAGCGAAGGAATCTCAACTTCCAGTGGTAGCACTGCTTCCATTCCATATACCAACGAGAATGGGGTTGCCCCGGTTGATGTGCGTACCGTCGTACGATAACCGCGCAAAGTAAAAGGTAGCATCTCATGCCAGTCCTTATAGGTCACCACCATCTTCTAAACGATCTTCTTTATATTCTTATTGGCCGCTTCAACAACGCCATTCATCTTGGGTCGATAGGGGGAGGAGTTGTGATGCTCGATCTTAAAATTCTGACAGAGCTCCTTCATCATTTTGTTATTCAGGTTTGAACCGTTGTCAGTAATTATCCGCTCGGGGATTCCATATCTGCAAATGATATCTCTCTTGATGAATCTGGCTACCACCTGCTTAGTCACATTTGCATAAGACGCCGCTTCCACCCACTTGGTGAAGTAATCGATTGCTACTAGAATGAAACGGTGTCCATTAGAAGCCGTCGACTCGATCTTTCCAATCATATCGATTCCCCACATCGAGAACGGCCATGGCAATGACATCACATTCAGAGGACTCGGAGGCACATGAATCTTATCTGCATAGATTTGGAACTTGTGACACTTCCTTGCAAACTTGAAACAATCAGTTTCCATAGTTAGCCAAAAATAACCTGCCCGCAGCAGCTTCCTCGTCATAGCATGCCCACCAGCATGCGTACCAAATGTACCCTCATGTATTTCCTCCATGAGCAGCTTTGCCTCTTTTTCGTCTACACAACGCAGCAGCACCAAGTCGTGATTTCTTCTGTACAGGACGCCGTCCGGATTCAGGTAGAAATTACCCGCCAATCTCCTGAGAGTCTTCTGATCGTGACTAGATGCCCCAGCCGGATACTCTTTGTTCTTTAGGAATTTAAGGATATCAAAATACCACGGTTTATCATCAAATGCTTCGTCAATAGCAAATACGAAGGCAGGTCTGTCAAGCCGAGAGATAACAATTCTGGGAGCCTCATTCCAGAAGTTGACTTTATACATGGAAGACAATGTGGCCAGGGCGTCAGCCATCTGATTTTCTGCTCTCGGTACATGATGCAATTCAACCTTGTCAAAGAAAGGCAACAATCTCCTAGTGTGATTCATATACGGTATCAAATTGGGCTGACGTGTCTCCCATTCCCCTTTTATCTGATTCACCACCAGAGCTGAGTCTCCGTACACATCCAGATTTTTGATTCCCAAATCAATGGCTTCTTCAAGCCCCATGATACAAGCTTCGTATTCGGCTTCATTATTGGTAACCGGAAAGGTCAATCGAGCAGTAAACGGGATGTGTGACCCGTGTGGAGTAGTGATGATTGCCCCTATTCCGCTACCATAGGCGTTTACAGCTCCGTCAAAGATCAACTTCCAATTGGAGCCCAATTCTGGTCCTTCGTCTTGCAACGGCTCTTCACAATCTTTCATCTTTAGGTACATGATATCCTCGTCAGGAAAATCAAACCTCATCGATTGGTAGTCCTCAATAGGCTGATCTGCCAAATACTCAGACAGTACACTCCCCTTTATAGCCTTCTGCGAGACATACTGGATGTCGTATTCGGTCAAAACCATCTGCCAGCGGGCAATTCTCCCCGATAAGGCCTGCTTTTCGAATACATATTTGATAGGATCCATCTTCGAGATGAGCATGGTTGTATGGTTCAGCATGTATTGCCTCAAACGCTTGGCGGCCCAGGCTAGCGCGCAACAAGTTTTTTCAAGCATTGAATATCGAGATTCACATTCAGTAAATTTCTTACTCAAGTAGTAGATCACATGCTCTTTTCTTCCTGTCTCGTCGTGTTGACCGAGAACACAACCCATACTTCCCTCAAGAACTGTCAAATACATAATCAAGGGTCTCCCTGCCACTGGGGGTATCAAAATAGGAGGCTCCTGCAAATACTGCTTTATTTTATCGAACGCCTTTTGACAATTTTCATTCCACGTTACAGCTTGGTCTTTTTTCAACAGCTTGAATAATGGCTCACACGTAGTTGTCAGGTGAGATATGAACCGGGCGATGTAGTTCAACCTCCCTAAAAACCCGCGCACCTCTTTTTCTGTTTTAGGCGTCGGCATCTCTTGTATGGCTTTTATTTTTGCAGGATCAACCTCTATTCCTCTTTCGCTCACGATAAACCCCAGCAGTTTACCCGATCTCACCCCGAAGGTGCACTTGTTAGGGTTCAGTCTCAGCCTGAACTTCCTAAGCCTTTTGAATAACTTCAGCAGATTCACCAAATGTTCTTCCTCCGTCTGGGATTTGGCAATCATATCATCGACATAAACTTCGATCTCCTTATGCATCATATCATGAAAAAGAGCCGTCATTGCACGTTGATACGTTGCCCCAGGATTCTTCAATCCGAAAGGCATCACTTTGTAACAAAATGTTCCCCAAGGCGTAATGAAAGTAGTCTTCTCCATGTCTTCTGGTGCCATCTTAATCTGATTATAGCCCGAGAAGCCATCCATGAAGGAGAATACGGAGAATTGAGCAGTGTTGTCAACTAGCACATCGATGTGGGGAAGCGGAAAATCATCTTTCGGGCTCGCTTTGTTCAAATCTCGGTAATCTACGCACATTCTCACTTTACCGTCCTTCTTTGGCACTGGTACAATATTAGCGACCCATGACGGATATTTTGTAACAGCTAGGAAACCAGCATCCCACTGCTTTTGGACCTCCTCCTTAATTTTCACTGCCATATCGGGTCTAGTTCTGCGAAGCTTCTGCTTGACCGGCGGACATTCTTCTTTCAACGGCAGACAGTGCACAACCATATCTGTATCAAGCCCCGGCATGTCTTCATACGACCAAGCGAACACATCACTATACTCTCTGAGCATTTCAACCAGTCTTCGCTTGACGTCGCTCTGCAGCGCGGCTCCTATACGAATATTCTTTTCAACCCCTTCCGGCCCCAGGTTAATAATTTTGATGGCCTCCTCGTGAGGAAGAATGACTCGTTCTTCTTGCTTTACCAACCAAGACAATTCTTCGGGAACGTCGCCATCTTCGACAATCTCTTCTTCGGCCTGAAATACCGGGTGCTCAAAGTCGAGACGAGTCATAGGCGGTTCAATGATGTCATCTGAAAATGTTATCCTGCAAAAGGAATGGTTAAATGCTTCAAAATGCGTATAAAGCGAATAACCATGTTGCCATTTTATTGTAAAACACAAAACAGGAAAAACAGAGATCGCAATATTTGTACATGAAAAAAACGCCTTTTATTTAATGATTAAACACGCAATGTTCATAACAGCACAACCCTAAGCAAATCACGATGCCTCGGGTAAGACACCAGATTGTTCAACAATTAAGAAAACAAAGTATTACTGTTTGAGAGTCACATGAACAATCTCCTGAATAGACCAATTGCATAATCCTTGTCCTGGCATGCTCGGCTGAATCCAGGCATCCATATCGCAGTCACTGTCTCCTTCTTCGGAATCTGGAACAGCGTTGATGGTCTCGTGACACACTCCACTAGCGGTGATTGTTATCGGTCCTCTGAAACAGGGTGCCCCAGCAGCAGGCGTTGATGACGACGGTTGATATCCCAACCCAAATCGGTCCATCTTCACGGGGATATCCGGCACTTTGCCCCAGCCTTTTGTCTCACCAGTCTTCACTAGAGCTTGGGCCTCCTTATATGACGAGACGGCTACCTCTGACGCTTTACTCGTCTCGGGATCTTTGTCTTTGATGCGCAACCCTTCAAAGGCTTGACAGGGTGTTTCATGAATCTCGCCGTCGACTTCTACATATTTGAATGATGACAGATGGCTAACCAATATATCTTCTTCCCCACAGACTGTGACCACGCTGTCCCCTACCATATATTTCAGCTTTTGATGCAAGGTAGAAGTGACTGCCCCAGCACCATGGATCCAGGGTCGTCCGAGAAGGCAGCTGTATGCTGGCTGGATGTCCATGATATAAAATTCAGTCGCGAAAACCTCCGGCCCCACCTGTAGAGGTAATGTTATGGATCCAAAGACTGTTCTTCGTGTACCATCGAATGCCCTGACCACCAAGTCACTAGGCGTGCACAGGATTCCTCTGACATCCAGTTTCATCATCGCTTTCTTAGGCAACACATTTAAGGAAGATCCGGTATCGACCAGTACATGCGACATGACTGAACCTCTACACTCAACTGAGACGTGTAACGCCATGTTATGCTCTCTCCCCTTCGGGGTCAAATCGAAGTCTGTAAATCCCAAGCTATGGCCTGCGTTCACATGCGCCAACACCCCCTCTAACTGATTCACAGAAACATCTTGGGGTACGAAGGAAGTATCCAGGACTTTTAACAATGCATTTCTGTGAGCTTCAGAACACAATAGCAACGACAGTATGGATATCTTTGACGGCGTCTGTTGAAGGTGCTCAACAATCTTATAATCACTTTTACGAATAAGGCGCATGAACTCTTCTACATCTTTCGATGCCGTTTCTTTTTCGTTCCTATGCACAGGGACAGTTTCATTCATCTTTCCTTTTCCTTTTGCCAGTCGCTCAGCCTCTACCTCAGGCGATATGAAGATTCTCCCACTTCTTGTCATACCTCCAGTACCGACAACGTTGTCTACAACCTCAGCTGGCTGCTTACTAACATCAATTTTCACCCCATCACAATACACTTCCAACCCATAGGACCAGGGGACTGCCTTAGTGCTCTCATAAGGGATTGGTCCTGCCTTGGTGATAGTGATCGGCGGTCGCTTGGCCGGTGCCGTTATAGTTATCGTTTTTCGGGGAATCGTCACAGTAGCCACATCACTTTGCTTGTCTGCTAATACCTCTGCAGGTTCTTCAACTGCCGCTTTGTCGAACTGCAATGTGCCTCCATCTATTAAAGCCTGAATACCCTTATTCAATTCATCACAACCCCCAGCTTGGGTCCAACACTCTAAACAATACTCGTCGCAACCTGGATGCACACCACCTTGCAATAATCTGCTCTTTATCTCGCACAACGGTGTCTTGAGGTCATCAACATGCATAATCAAGTTCAAACTCTCCTCGGTTAAAATGGCGTTTGCCCCATGGTTGGGCATGGGCTTTTGCACTATGTTCGGACCCGCCTGTCCAAAATTGATAGCCTTGCTATCCAATAGATCCTGCACCACATGTTTGAACGCGTGGCAACCCTCTACATCGTGGCCAGGAGCCCCGGAGTGGAATTCACAGTGCCTGCTTGCATCGTAACCGTACGGAGGAGTGCCTGTTATTGGCGTCAGAGTTATCTTCTCCACCAAGTTCAAACCCAGTAACGTCTGTAACAATTTTGCATACGTTGAAGGAGGCACTTCGAACACCCTCCTTGGTTTGCTCCCCTGGAATCTGCGTTGGGCAGTATATGCCCCCTGTTGTGGCTGCTATTGCTGTTGTATTGGTTGTTGCTGAAATGGAATAGTAACGCTTGCCACCTGCTGCGGCTGATTGTACTGGTTTCGACCTCTACCCCGGCCTCGGCCCCCAAACACTGCGCTTGCATCCCCTTGACGGAGCCCACCGAAAGCCCTTCTGTTACTGCTAGCTGAGGTGGATTCCTCAGCTTGGAATCTTCCCTGTTTAATGTTGCTTTCAATCTTCTCTCCCATCAGGATTAAGTCTGAGAAACTGCCCAAAGAAGTGTGAAACAACTTGTCATAAAACATGCCAGTGAATGTTCCTATGAACATATCATTCATTTCTTTGTCCTCTAGAGGAGGATGAACTCGAGCAGCCATATCGCGCCATCTCTGTGCATACTCTTTGAAGCTCTCGCCCTTCTTCTGGGACAACCCCTGCAATTGGACCCGGTTGGGTGCCAAGTCACTTTTGTACTTATAGTGAGCCACAAATGCTTCAGCCAGCTGCTTCCATGTTTTTATATGAGTTGGTTCCAATCCCATATACCACTCGAGGGAAGGACCAGACAAGCTATCTTGAAAGAAATGCATTAGCATCCTCTCATCGTTTGAATATGCCGACATCCTTCTGTAGTATGACCGCACGTGCACTTTTGGACAGGTGTCCCCCTTGTATTTGTCGAATGTGGGAGCTTTGAATTTGATTGGCACCCTCAGGCCAGAAACCAGACCCATTGTTGTCATATCTAAGCCAACAACACTTTGATTCACGACCCCCCTCATCTGCTCCTCGAGCATCCTGATCCTCTGAGAGTCATCCATAGGACCTTCGAAACCTCCACCGGAGAAAGCATCCTCTTGCTGGTCTTCTTGCCAATTACCATTCCCAGTTCCGTATCCATCGTATCCGTTGTTGCGGCCAACTCTAGTCTGATTCATTACCGGGCCTCGCCCCCTGATACCGTACCCCGGAGCGACCCCAGCAGGCCCAAAAGCCATTAACCTAGCGCCATTTCCATTTCCGAATCCGCCATAACCCTGATTAGTCATACCAAATCCGTCCTGTCCGAAGCCTTGAGTGTTGAAGCCGTATTTCCCAGCATGATCAAACCCTTGGTCATTGAAGCCAAATCCAGTATTACCGAAGCCATTGCCTCCCATATTATCACCCAGGTTGACATCTCCGAGCCCAACATTGTTGACGACAGTCTCGTTCCCAATTCCAACGTTACCGTTCTCGGCAGCAGCGCCGTTGTTCACATTGACAGCAAATACGCTTACTACAGGTGGAGCCACTGGTGTGGGAGTACCATCCCCGTGAATAGTGTCGACTCGCACAGACTGATGATCCTCATTTCCGTGCCCAGCATTTCTTACCAACAGAGGCTGTACCAAAGCTTGCAAATTCTCCTGTCCTTTCGCAATGGTCTCCATTGTCTGCATGAAGAGCGCCAGCTTCTCACGCATGTCTTGCATTTCATTCTGCATTTGATCCATAATTCTTCGGCAGTTGGTACGAGTGGAGTATCGGTGCGGGCGCTGACCTTCAATCCTGAAAAAGACCTGGTACAGTGCAAGAAATAAGATACCGCTCAATAATCACCTGTAATGCAATATGAATGGGAATGCAATGCAATATGTGTTTGTGCATTAGGGAATATCATTCCCCGATTCTAGTGCGAATGTGTCAGTGCAGTGACAGTGCTAGCAATACGGTGATCGGAGCCGAATCATAGAAAACACCTCATATATTGCAGAGAAATCATTAAGCCAAGAATACAATATCACTGAGTGTACAATAAGAAGGCATGACCTCAACCAACAATCCTGGTGATGGTCAGCGTTATGCAAATAAAGCATACATATTAATACATGAAACGGTCAAGTACTCCCATATGCCTGGTACTCCTTTAGCAACTTATTAGTCTCTGGATGACTTGGTCGGGTAAGCAGACCCTCAACAAGTAGATCTCTTCGCTTGAGAACGCGTCGCAAATCACCAGCAGATTCCTCCCATGCCCTTTCTCCGAAGCGATCCTCTAGCTTCCGCTTCTGAGACACAACTTCTTTCTTGCCCTCGATGGCCTTGTTCAACGCATTCTGGAGACTATATCTTGTCATTACCTCTTCTTCATACTTCTTAGTGCTAGCTTTTAACTGCTCTTCGAGTTCAGAAATTTGCTGCTTCAATTTGTCTTCCCCTCTTTTTGTTGTTGGTTAGCGTAGCATTCCACGTCTTATTACAAGAAGAGATTTCCCGGTGGGCGGCGTCGAGTGCTTTCTTTTTGGACTCCAACATGTCATGAGAGCTTCTGAATTCTTTCCCCAGGCGCTCACCGCTTCTTTTTCTCTTCAGTCAATTCAGCACCTAGCCTGTTTACTAACTCGATCTGCTGTTGGAAAGAATGCACAACCTTGTTCTTTTCACTACGCACCTGAGCTAGTTCCTGTTCTAACCCTTCATTGATCTTCAGCAAAGCTTCTTTTTCTTTCACAACTCGCTCGTAGACCTCCATAGTAACAGTGGTTGGTTCTTCCACCGGAATATGAACAGGGACTGGTGCAGCTGGAAATGGCATCAGTAACTGTCTTGCTCTCTCTTGGACCCAAACTTTGTATGGTGCATAAGCCTGACGATCATTCTTCCCTAGCAGTGGTTTTCCTCTTCTGTTGATACGCATCCATGCGTGCTGAAGCTTGGCTAGTAACTCTCCATTCAAATCCCCGGTGAAGTACAGAGATTCCTGTACTTCTTCCTCCTGAGGTGGGTTCTTCAACGCATATCCAAACTGGCGAACGAACAGAGATGGGTTGTAATTGATGCACCCTTTCCTTCCTATCAACGGAACATTAGGATACCCAGAACAACTGAAAATAAGCTCAGACCCCAGCAAGTCTCGGTCAAACCACTCAATGTCTTCAGAAGACAGTTTTATCAGGCGCTCTGGCCAGTCAGCTGTAGTTGCACTATCTGCAAAAGGTCCCTTCAGGGGAAGATGGCTCTTAAACCACATGTTCAACAGCGGCGCACAACAGTAAACAGTCTTTCCTCTTCTATTTTCATTTTTGTAGTGCAATGAATGATAAAAGTCTCCAATCAAAGTGGGTACCCGGGTTGCTAGCAGCAAACAAATGAAAGGCGTCCAAGTCCACAAAATTGGGTAAGTTGGGAAACAACACTATTCCGTAGATGCATAGAGCCAAGATAGCATTAAAGACTATCCAGCACCCGCTCTTGCGTACTCTTGAGCTTTGCCAACCAGAAAATCAAGGGAGAAACCTGGAACCCCAAGCCAAGAAGTCAGTAATAGTTCAGAAGCATTCATGTGCAAGGCCTTAGCTAAGTCCTCCAACTTGGGCTTAGCGGCAGAGTGAATAAAGGGGACCTTATTCTGTACTGGTAGCTCAGTAAACTCTACATACTCTTCAATGGTAGGCCCCAAAATAAAGTCAGCAAACGTGAAACATCTCAATTTAGGGTCATAGAATTGCATCAAGGTGTACAGCCCATTCATCTCAACAGCAGTTGGCTTGCAGACCAGTCTCAACAATCTTCCATGACTCATCCTGAAACTTCTCCTAACCTCCTCATCAGCAAGGGACATCAAACCAAGTAGGGGAGTAATGTCAGGTGTAGGCAACTTGTACGCAACTGTTTTTCTCAAACCAGCCATGATCAATAAGCAGAAGCCCGGGCACTAGAATCAGGGAATATGCAAATGCACCTGCAGCACAGACACAAGTTAATGGGACGCAATGATGATGGTTATGCAAACAATGCAATGCAAACACATGCAATAGGGACCAAATGCCATGGCTGAGAAGCCTGAACCCTATCAAAAGTCTCAGATAGACCCTCCAGGATTCCTCAAACCCTGGTCTCAGATAGACCCAATACAAAGCTCCACCACTGGTCTCTGATAGACCCCCATAACATAACTCTGACTGGTCTCTGACAGACCTCTCAACTATCCATAAATACCCAGAATCTCAGATCAAGAAACAAACCGATATCTGAAGGTCTAGTTACCTGCATAACCCCAAACCCCTCTCACAAGTAGGTGTCCTAGCAACTGACAATGGTATGGCATCCTATGCGGTCGTCGGCGTCACAGACTTTCAGGGTTGATGATACGATTCCCAGAAGGAGTGGCATCATCAAATCCTGAAGAGGCCTCACTTAGCCAACTTCCAAATGATCGGTTCCCGGAGTCGACAATTCAGCTAACCAACAACCCCTTCGACCCAAAGGGTAGAAAAAGAAGTCAACCAGAAGAACCTCGTCCGAGTGTAGATTTTGTGGGACACTAATGCAAGCAAAGTCGGCACGCGCCCACTACTTTTTACTCTAATTCTAAGTGCACTCAAGCCCAGGTCCGGCTTATCTCTTAATCATAGAACACCCGTCACACCCCTATACAACAATAATATCAATAATATAATGCTGAAAGTAAAATACAGAAAAAGTAAATCCATACAAAATCCTCGACGGGAAAAACAAGCGCTAGGATTGACTCGCTTAAGGGACGTTGGATCCCAAATGAATAAGGAACTATCGCAGTCCTTAGCAGCCAGGGACGTTGGATCCCCAGCAGAGTCGCCAGCTGTCGCTACTGCGAAAATCGGCGCCGGCTGACAAAAGAGTCGCCACCGTGCGTTATTTATCCCAACGGAGGGAAAGGAAACGCTCGAGGTAAACCTACCGCAAAACGGGGAAAGGTATGGTCGTCGCAACCAAAACCTGGGTTCGGGAGTCGGTTACGCAAGGGGAAGGTATTAGCACCCCTCACGTCCTTCGTACTCGACGGGATCCACGCTTGTTTTCGGATATGGATAGTTATTCCTATCTAAACTAAAGGCCAGGGTTAAAAAGAAAAGAAAACGACTCGGCAAAGTATCGCACTTTATGCCTACGTATTCCCGTCTGGAACGAGAAATCAGAGTCAACGTAGTTCGCCTACCTACGGGAAAGGAGGGGAAGGCTGCTCGGTAGGATATCGCATCCTATGCCTACATACTTTCATACAGCATGAAAGATCAGAGCAAACGTAGTTCGGGCCACGTACGACACCAGTCTGTTTTGATTGTTTTTATTCCTTCTGAAAAAGGGTTTTTTTGATATTGGTCCAAGCGGACAAAAATGACGTTTTGATGGGTTCACATTCTTTTACGGAAGAAGTGTCTTTTATTGTGTTTGAAATATTATTGTGTTTTTCTGTTTGTTTTGAGAAAGAAGAGACAGAACTCTAACCTATGGTTGCAAAGGGAATCAAACTGACCTAATGTTATCATGCATGGGTTAAGACCTAATGTCTGTCATGCTTCTCTCTTGCGTGGAGAGAAACAGAGATCCTAAGGGAATAGACGGAAACAGAAACAATAGCAAATATACAATAAAGCAGTAAAATATGTGTGAATGCAACAATACAAGCGAGGCAAGGGAGTCCCACTCACCTCGAACCTAGAAAACAACAGGCAAAAGTGAACAGAATTCAATTTCAACCTAACAGGTTAAACAACAAGCAATACAATCAGGGAAATTCAAACAATACATCAAAAATTAGCAACAGCAAAAGATAAACAGCAGAAAGCAATCTTCATCAACATTTGTCTTCAAGTCATCTTCAAACATCTACAAGCTTCAGGCAAGCATCAGTCTTCATCTTCAAGCCTTCAAGCAAGGTCTCTATCTTCAATCCTTCAATGGCTTTTCTTCAAGTCTCACTCTCCAAGATGATCAGCAGTCAACAAGATGAATAAGATGTTAAGCAGTCAATTGCCTACCAAGGGTGGCTGACTAACTGTAACATGATACAGACAATTTTCTCTCAAAAGTTCTATCTTTTAAATACATTCACTAATCCTTCCAAAGGAAGGAGGTGGATATTTAAAAGAGACTTTGAATCATAGAGAAGGAATGGAGGCAGGCAAGACCTTCCATGTTTATGAAGCAAGTTTTCTACTCTAGAGCTCTGCCTAGCTCCTAGACCCTATAACCTTCAACAGCTGCCAGCAAGATGCTCTTCATCAACTCTGGAAATTGGTCTTCATTCTTTTAATCTTCAATGGGCTTCATCAGCACAGTCTTCAGCTCAAACCCCAAACCCCAAGCAGGCCCAATACCCCACACAGTCAAATAATAACCCTAGAGAGGGCACACCACACAATCAAGCAAGTACAAGCAATATACTAATAGTAATAGTAGAATAAGGGAAGCCTAATATTTTCTAAGGGATCTATTCTTACCCATAATACCCCTATAGTCCCAATACCCAAAATTCAAACTACAACTCCTAAAAGAAATGATTTATCCCACCTATGTTATATCTAAACCCTAGTTTTGATTCTCCTAATCACACCTAAACAAACCATCTAAAATTTAGTCCTAAAATCATGAATTAAATCTCATATGAAAATTAAAGTCCTAAGTGAAGTACTCTAAAAAGAATGGGTCCAAAATATACAAGGATCTAACTAAACTAAAATCAACAATATCAAGTATTAAACTAAACATCATTTACAACCTATTTAAAAGAAAAATATACTAAAAATACAAAAATAAAATAAAATGCTAATTTTATTATATGACAATTTTCTTAACAAAAATATGAAGAAGATGCAAGAACAACCATTTAAAAATATGAAATTTCCAATTTGTTATGGTTTTTTCAAGAATTAAAAAAAATTGAATGAAATTAAAATGAATTAAATTGTTAGGGGTGCAGTCAGCCATTAAAAGCATTGAAAAATGGACAATGGGCCCAGACTGGGGGTGCGCATAGCAAGGCACGTCTGGGCCCAGCTAATTAGAAAAAACACAAAAAGAAAAAATGACCAAAAACGGTGCAAATAGTAATTAATTCAGTTCAATTGGCATTGGGCCTTGGCGTTTGGGGGTGTGAAAAGCAGTAACAACTTAAGCCCAGTCTGAGTCATAAGTGAAACGGTGCGTTTCACGTTCAGCCTTCCCTCTCTTTCTCAACTTTGAATCGTGGCCGCGCGATGCATTTTTCAGTCAAGGTCTTAGGAATGATCCAACGGTTGTCACGTTTCTTCTCCAATGAGAAGCTAGGGTTTCAGCCATTAATGCCATGAGCAAGCTCGTATGAACCAGAGTTCCACGTTGTTGCACCCTAAAATTTGCTCAACCTTATTCACTTGGTTTATGTTTCAATATTGTTAGCATTTGCATATAGGGTCATGCACATAGTCTACTCATCTGCATAGCCATAAGCATAGCAAATCATCCAACAGGGACCAATCATTATTCTCATCTCTATGAGCCTATCAAGAGGTTATTATTCTAATTCAATCCCATTCAAGCCATCAGAAAGAATTTGAAAGCTATCAAGTCAATGGATCAAGCAAGTGCATCCACCTCCTATCTGAGGGTATCTGAGGATCAACAAAGAAATTGTGAACTGTGGGCTGAGCATGGAGAGTATATGGACATCATGGGAGACTTAGAAAGTCATTTGGAGAAGGAGACAGGTCATTGGTGTGATCACAAGAATTGCAGTTGAAGACAGTCAACTAGGGTTTCATCTGGGGTCAACTCTAGGTCAACTCTAGGTCAATGACTGATTGAAATGCATTAAGGGCTATTGGAAGGATGTGGGGTTCATCATTTGACATGTAAATAAGGATATGGTGATATGCCAAGAAGAATTCAAGAGAAATCAAGGAGAAGAGGAGTTTCTAAATTAGGGTTTCTGTGTAAAATCCCCTAGTTTAGGTTAAATTTCCAAGCAAGATAAGTCAAAATGAAAGCTTCAAATGGATCCTTGGCCAACATGAAACTTGTAGAGGATCTCAAGACCTTTAATTTGAGTGGTGGAAGACATCAAGGAGATTTATATAACTCAAGTTATGGTCCTTGCAAGTTACAGGTCATCTGAGGTATCTGAGATTTTGTCTGTGAAAGTGACTTGACTTCTAAGCAATTTCTACCCCCCAAGGAGATTTCAAATGAATTTCTGGTCAACATAATAATTGTTCCTCATTGTCTTAGCTTTCTATAATGGTATAGTATGCCTTCATATGATTTGTGGAACTCGACTTATGATCTTGGCAAGAAAAGGGTATTTTGGTCATCTGAGAATTACAGGTCATTCTTAGCCTATGCCTAAAACTCATACAAGGAAGTTTCAAATGAAAAACTTCACAACATCAAAGTTGCTTAAAATGACATTTTAAGTCTAGAAAAGAAGTCATGGAAGTTTGGAAATGCATAGAATGAGACTTGACCAAGGTTGGTGAAAAATGACCTAAAAAAGGCATATAAGTTGAAAAAGTTGAAATAAAAAATTGGTTTGAGAGATCTACAAATCCAAATTGGGCCATCCAATATACCAAATTGATTCCAAACATTATTTTCAAGACATTGGTTCAGCCACTTTTTTGAGTTAGGGTTTAAAAATTGGACTTGCTTTGTAATGTTGTTTCTTGCATCATAAGGCAACTTGGTAAAACTCAACACAAGGCAAGGAAAGGCTTGGTTTCTTTCACATACATCTCCAATATCGCATGAAAGGAGATTTTAACACAAGTTTACAAAGGTGCAAGCATGAGATAAGAGATATTCAACATGTCCTTAAGTGAGAAGTTCATGAATTTTCCACAACTTTCTAGAGTCCTCTAGGATCAATCTAGAAACTTCTCAATCTGTTAATCATCATCTATATAATGAAATTAAACCATTTTTTGAAAGAGGTTGGTGCATTGAAGGGGAGAATAGAGAGAATTAAGAAGTTGCTTCCATTGTAAGAAATTGAGAGAATCATCATAATCTTCCATTTCTGATCATTTCTTTTCTTCATCCATCATCCATTGAAGTTTGTGAGTGATTGTAAGCAAGATCAGAGGTCCAACAATGGAGGATTGAAGAGCTAGCTTTCACATTGCAAGAATCCATATCAGAAGTGCAGGCAAGAATCCAAGCATCTTCCACCATTTCTTTTGCAAACAGAAACCCTAGCACCTCCCAAAGATCATTGGTGAAAGCTTACAAGGGTTGAATTGAGCTCCTTCCCATCTGTTTCATCAAGAATTGCAGGTTGGTGAAGTTTCTTTTATCTCTCTGTTTAGGTGTTGTTAGGTTAGATTATTGGTGTAGGATTGTTAGGGTTAGGAAGATGAACATGTATACAAGCTATTGTGACCATTAGTGAAGGTTTGATCCATGGCAGTTTTGCTTTGATGACCTAGAACGCTCCATTTAGGGAATGATGATACTAGTGAGATAGCTCAGGATACTCACCATAACATGTAGATCACTCTAGGGTAGTTTGAGCAAGAAATATTGAGGTGCATATCAGGTGCAATCAATGATGTCCAGAACTTCCAATCATCGGGTTTTAATTTGGGTTGAGAATTAGGTGGAACTAAAAGCATAGTCTTGTAGAGGGGAAGAAATGGAGTGAGTTTGGTCTTTATAAGTCTTGATTTCATGGCGTATTGAAGGAGCATGAGGGACCTGAACATGGTTGCATGGGGAGAATTTTCTGAGTGCTAGGGTTTCAGTTTGGGGACGATGAAGGGGAGCCGTCCGATTGACCTGGTTATTTGACTTTTTCACTTCATCGTGCGATTGAGATTTAATTTGAGAAATGGAGGGAAGTTGTGCAGTGAAACGCCGCGTTTCATTTAAAATGAAACGTTGGGCTTTGGGTCAGATCACTATCCCCACCCCCCATTTGATAGGCCCATTGGTTTACACGTGATATTGCTGCTATTTGCACCGAGGACTTAATCATTTTTCTGGTATTTTTCATTTCATTTTCTGAACACGCTGGGCTTAATGTTATTGATATCTGCACCCCTGGTTTCATGGCCCACCTGGAATTTCAACTGGGCGTGTATGCTGATAGCACCCCCTCCCCTTTTATTTCTATT
The DNA here is from genome assembly GCA_963859935.3 of Lathyrus sativus. Taxonomy (NCBI): domain Eukaryota; kingdom Viridiplantae; phylum Streptophyta; class Magnoliopsida; order Fabales; family Fabaceae; genus Lathyrus; species Lathyrus sativus. Next base: position 30,812 of record CAWUDS030004172.1, on the reverse strand, counting down.
TTGTGCTTTTTAATTCCTTTAATATTTTTGTCATCTTTAAAAAATCATAAAAAAATGAAAATAGCTTAGTTTTAATTGGTTCTTTTTTCTCTAGGTCAATAATTCTGTCTAGAAAAATATGAAAAAATAAAAATGGAATTTTATTTTGTTTTACTATTTTTCATGCATTTTTCTTATAAATAGCATTTTGTTAAGTTTAGTTTGATGCTTAAATTGGATGATTTTTGTTCTAATAGATTCTTTAGTATTTTTAATCCCTTCTTTTTAGGTTGATTAGGTCAGACATGTATCTTGTACATAAGATTTAATTCTCAATTTTAGGATTAATTTTTTAGGTGATTTGGTTAAGTGTGATTAGTGTGATCAAAATTAGGGTTTTAAATGGGCATAGGTGAGATAGAGTAATTCTTTTAGGAATTTTCATTTGATTTTTGGGGTATGGGGACTATAGGGGTTATGGGTATAAGATAGATCCCTTAGAAAATATTAGGGTTCCCCTACTGCTACTAGTATATTGCTTATATGTGATTAATTGTGTGGTGTGCCCTCTTTAGGTTATCTTTTTGTCTGTGTGGGGTATTGGGTTTGTTTGGGGATTGGGAGAGCTGAAGACTGGTGAAGATGAAGCCATTCGAGATCAAGATATTGAAGACCAACTTCCAAAGTTGAGGAGGAGAGTTTTTGCTAGCAGCTGTTGAGGAGACTAGGGTTTAGGAGCTAGGCAGAACTCTAGATTAGAAAGCTTGTTTCTCAAACATGGAATGCCTTGTCTGCATCCATCCTTTCTCTATGATTAAAAGTCTCTTTCAAATATCCACCTCCTTCCTTTGGAAGGATCAGTGAATGTATTTGAAAGATAGAACTTTTGAGAGAAAAAGGTCTGTATAATGTTAACAGTTAATGAACCACCCTTGGTAGGTAATTGACTGTCTAACATTCATTCACTTCATCTTGTTGATTAATGTTCATCCTGAAGTTTGAGACTTGAAGAAAAGCCATTGTAGACTGAAGATTGATGTCAAAGCCCTTGCTGGAAGGCTGTGTAGATGGAGATTGATGCTTGTTGAAGCTTGAAGCTGTTTGGAGATGACTTGAAGACAGATGTTGATGCAGAGCTGCTGTGGCTGTTTATTTTAGTTGTTATTCATTTCTGATGTATTGATTGGTTTTCTGGACTGTATTGTTTGTTGTTTACCCTGTTGGGTTGAAAGTGAATCCTGTTCACTTTTGCCTATTGTTTTCTAGGTTCGAGGTTGAGTGAGACTCCCTTGCCTCGCTTGTATTGTTGCATCCATGCATTTTACTGCTTTACTGTATATATGTGCTATTGTTTCTGTTTCCGTCTATTCCCTTAGGATCTCTGTTTCTCTCTGTGCAGGAGAGGAGCATGATAGACACTAGGTCTTAACCCATGCATGATAACATTAGGTTAGTTTGATTCCCTTCGCAACCATAGGTTAGAGTTCTGTCTCTTCTTTCTCAAAACAAACAGAAAAACACAATGAATCTTTCAAACACAATAAAAGACACTTCTTTCGTAAAATAATGTGAACTCATCAAGACGTCATTTTTGTCCGCTTGGACCAGTAATCAGAAAAAACCTTTTTCAGAAGGAATAAAAACAATCAGGACAAGCTTGTGTCGTGCGTAGCCCGAACTACGTTTGCTCTGATCTTCCATGCCGTGTGGAAGTACGTAGGCATAGGATGCGATATCCTAGCGAGCAACCTTCCCCTCCTTTCCCGTAGGTAGGCGAACTACGTTGACTCTGATTTCTCGTTTCAGACGGGAATACGTAGGCATAAAGTGCGATACTTTGCCGAGTCATTTTCTTTTCTTTTAACCCCTGACCTATAGAGTAGATAGAATAACAATCCATACCCAAAAACAAGCGTGGATCCCGTCAAGTACGACGGACGTGAGGGGTGCTAATACCTTCCCCTTGCGTAACCGACTCCCGAATCTAGGTTTTGGTTGCGACGACCATACCTTCCCCGTGTTGTGCGAGGTTTACTCTGAGCGTTTCCTTTCCCTCCGTTGGGATAAATAACGCACGGTGGCGACTCTTCTGTTCAGCCGGCGCCGATTTTCGCAGTAGCGACAGCTGGCGACTCTGCTGGGGATCCAACGTCCCCTGGCTGCTAAGGACTGTGATAGTTCTTATGAATTTGGGATCCAACGTCCCTAAAGAGAGTCAATCCTAGCGCTTGTTTTCCCGTCGAGGATTTTGTATGGATTTATATTTCTGACCTTTATTTTCAGCATTATATATATTGATTATTATTGCTGTATTGGGGTGTGATGGGTGGTTCTATGATTGAGAGATAAGCCGGACCTGGGCTTGAGTGCACCTAGAATTAGAGTAGAAAGTAGTGGGCGCGTGCCGGCTTTGCTTGCATTAGTGTCTCATGAAATCTACACTCGGACGAGGTTCTTCTGGTTGGCTTCTTTTTCTACCCTTTGGGTCGAAGGGGTTGTTGGTCAGCTGAATTGTCGACTCCGGGAACCGATCATTTGGAAGCTGGCTAAGTGAGGCCTCTTCAGGATTTGATGATGCCACTCCTCCTGGGAATCGTATCATCAACCCTGAAAGTCTGTGACGCCGACGACCGCATAGGATGCCATACCTTTGTCAGTTACTAGGACATCCACCTGTGAGAGGGTTTGGGGTTATGCAGGTAATTAGACCTTCAGACTACCGGTTTGTTTCTTGATCTGAGATCCTGGGTATTTATGGAGAGTTCTGAGGTCTGTCAGAGACCAGTTGGAGAGTTCTGAGGTCTGTCAGAGACCAGTTGGAAAGTTCTGAGGTCTGTCAGAGACCAGTTGGAGATGTGATTTGAGGTCTACCAGAGACCAGTTGGAGTTATGGTTGGAGGTCTGTCAGAGACCATTGTTGGAGCTTTGTTTTGGGTCTCTCTGAGACCAGGGTTTGAGGACTTCTAAAGAGTCTGTTTGAGACCTCTTGATATGGTTCAGGCTATTCAGCTACGGCAGTTGGTCCCTGTGGCATGTTACTTGCATTGCATTGTTTACATACTCATTATCATTGCATCCCACTAACGTGTGTCTGTGCTGCAGGTGCATTTGCATATCCTCCGATTCTAGTGCCCAGACTCCTGAGTATTGATTATGGCTGGTTTGAGGAAAACAGTTGCGTATAAGCTGCCTACACCTGATATTACTCCTTTGCTCGGTCTGATATCTCTTGCTGATGAGGAGGTTAGGAGAAGCTTCAGAATGAGTCATGGGAGATTACTGAGATTAGTCTGCAAGCCCACTGCTGATGAGATGAATGGGCTGTACACCTTGATGCAGTTCTATGACCCTGCATTGAGATGTTTTACGTTTGCTGACTTCATTCTAGGGCCTACCATTGAGGAGTACGTGGAGTTTACTGAGCTACCAGTGCAGAACAAGGTTCCCTTCATTCACTCTGTTGCTGAGCCCAAGTTGGAGGACTTAGCTAAAGCCTTGCATATGGACGCTGCAGAACTATTAGTGACTTCTTGGCTTGGGGTTTCAGGTTTCTCTCTTGATTTCCTGGTTGGCAAAGCTCAGGAGTATGCCAATAACGGATGTTGGGTGGTTTTCAATGCTATTTTGGCCCTATGCATTTATGGGATTGTGCTGTTTCCTAACTTGCCCAATTTCGTAGACTTGGACGCTTTCCATCTATTTGCTGCCGGCAATCCAGTGCCAACGTTGATCGGAGACTTCTACCACTCCTTGCATTACAAGAATGAAAACAGAAGGGGAAAGGTGGTTTACTGCTGTGCTCCTTTGTTGAATATGTGGTTTAAGAGCCACCTTCCCATGAAGGGATCTTTTGTGGAGAGTGCAACCACAACTAGCTGGTCAGAGCGCCTGATAAGGCTATCCTCCGAAGACGTTGAGTGGTTTGATCGAGACCTGCTAGGGGCTGAGCTTATATTCAGTTGTTCTGGGTACCCTAATGTCCCGCTGATAGGAAGAAAAGGGTGTATCAACTACAACCCCTCCTTATTGGTCCGTCAGTTCGGATATGCGCTGAAGAACCCACCAAAGGAAGAAGAAGTACAGGAATCTCTGTACTTCACCGGTGATTTGAAAGGGGAGTTATTAGCCAAGCTGCAGCATGCCTGGACGCGTATTAACCGAAGGGGGAAGCCGTTGTTAGGGAAGAATGACTGTCAGGCTTACGCACCATACAGGGTTTGGATCCAGGAAAGAGCAAGTCAGTTGCGGATGCCATTTCCAGATGCACCAGCCCTTGTTCCTATTCCGGTAGCAGAGCCAACTACTGTTTCTAGGGAGGCCTACGAGCAAGTTGTGAAAGAAAAAGAAGCCTTGATGAAGATCAACAAAGGGTTAGAGCAGGAGCTAGCCCAGGTGCGCAGCGAGAAAAACAAGGTCGTACATGCATTCCAACAGCAGATTGAGCTAATGAACAGATTAGGGGCTGAGTTAACTGAGGAGAAGAAGAAGCGCGAACGTCTGGGGCAAGAGTTCAGAAGCTCCCATAACATGCTTGAATCCAAAAAGAAAGCACTTGACATCGCTCACCGAGAGATCTCTTCTTGCAATAAGACTTGGAATGCCACGCTCACCAACAATAAGAAGAGGGAAGATAAGTTGAAGCAGCAAATTTCCGACCTCGAAGAGCAGTTGAAGTCTAGCATCAAGGAGTGTGAAGAAGAAGTGATGACCCGGTATAGTCTCCAGAACGCACTGAACAAGGCCATCAAAGGCAGGGACGAAGCCGTGTCTCAGAAGCGGAAGTTGGAGGATCGCTTCGGAGAAGGGGCGTGGGAGGAAAATGCCGGTGATGTGCGCCGGGTGCTCAAACGAAGAAACCAACTCGTTGAAGGGCTGCTTACCAGACCAGGCCATCCAGAGACCAAGAAGTTAATAGGAGAGTACCAGACTTATGGGAGTGTTTGATCCTTGCATGTATTAGCTTGTATGCTTTATTTGCATAGTGCTAACCATCACCAGGATTGTTGGTTGAGGTCATGCCTTCTTATTGTACTCTCAGTGATATTGTATTCTTGGCTTATTGGTTTCTCCGCAATATATGAGGCTTTCTGTGATTCAACCCCGATCTTTGTATTGCTAGCACTGTCATTGCACCGGCACCTTCACACTAGAATCGGGGAATGAATTTCCCTAATGCACAGACACACACATTGCATTGCATTCATATTCATATTTGCATTACAGGTAATTATGGGATGATATCTTATTCCCTGCTCTGTTGCAGGTATTTTCAGGATTGCAGATCAGCGCCCGCACAGATATTCCATCCGCACCAACTGTCGAAGAATCATGGATCAAATGCAGAACGAGATGCAAGATGTGCGCGAGAAGCTAGCTCTCTTTATGCAGACCATGGAAGCTATTGCAAAAGGTCAGGAGAATTTGCAAGCCATGGTGCAACCTCTGTTGATCAGAAATGCTGGTCACGGTAATGAGGATCATCAGTCTGTGCGAGTCGATACTGTGCATGGAGATGGAACTCCCACACCAGTGGCTCCACCTGTAGTCAATATACCTACTGCTAATGTCAACAACGCTACCGCTGCTGGGAATGGTAACGTCGGAGTTGGGAATGAGACTGCTGTCCATAACGTTGGGCTTGGTGATGTCAACTTGGGTGATAATATGGGAGGCAACGGCTTCGGCAATGCTGGATTCGGGTTCAACGATCAGGGACTCGATAACGTTGGGAAATATGGTTTCAATGCTCAAGGCTTTGGGCAAGATGGTTATGGTGTGGCCAATCAGGGTTACAGAGGTTTCGGAAATGGAAACGGCGCTGGGTTAATGACTTTTGGGCCTGCTGGAGGTGTTCAGGGATACGGCAACAGAGGGCGAGGCCCGGTGATGAATCGGATTAGAGCTGGCCGCAATAATGGATACGATGGATATGGAGCTGGGAATGGTATGTGGCAAGAAGATCAGCAGGAGGACGCTTTCTCCGGCGGAGGTTTCGAAGGGCCGATGGATGACTCCCAGAAGATCAGAATGCTAGAAGAGCAGATGAGGGGAGTCCTGAACCAAAGTGCTGTAGGCTTAGACATGTCAGCAATGGGTTTGGTACCTGGCTTGAGGGTGCCAATCAAATTCAAAGCTCCTACGTTTGATAAGTATAAAGGGGACACATGTCCGAAAGTGCACGTGCGGGCTTATTACAGAAAGATGTCTGCGTATTCAACTGATGAGAGAATGCTAATGCATTTCTTTCAAGATAGCTTGTCGGGCCCTTCCCTAGAGTGGTACATGGGGTTGGAGTCGACCAATATAAAGACATGGAAGTAGCTAGCAGAGGCATTTGTAGCTCACTATAAGTATAACAGCGACTTGGCGCCTAACCAGGTCCAATTGCAAGGGCTATCTCAGAAGAAAGATGAGAGCTTTAAAGAGTACGCGCAAAGATGGCGCGACATGGCTGCTAGGGTCCGTCCTCCCTTAGAAGACAAGGAAATGAATGACATGTTCGTTGGCACATTCACAGGCATGTTTCATGACAAGTTGTTTCATACATCTCTGGCCAGTTTCTCAGACTTAATTCTGATGGGAGAAAAGATTGAACGTAACATTAAGCAGGGAAAATTCCAAGCTGAGGAATCAACTGCATCTGGCAGTAATAGGAAGGCTTTTGGTGGGCGCCGTCAGGGCGAGGCAAGCGCAGTGTTTGGGGGCCGAGGCCGAGGCCGAGGCAGAGGTCGGAACCAATATCATCAGCCGCAGCAGGTGGCGAGTGTTACTATTCCATATCAACAACCACCATTTCAACAACAACAACCGTTTCAGCAGCAGCCAATGCAGCAGCAGCAGTAGCCATTTCAACAACAGCAGCAGCAGCAGCCACAGCAGGGGGCACAGCCTGCTCAGTGAAGATTCCAGGGTGGTAAACCAAGAAGAGTGTTTGAGAAGCCTCCCTCAACGTATGCTGATTTGTTACAGACATTGTTGGGTTTGAACCTGGTAGAGAAGAGAACTCTGACACCGATAACGGGAACTCCTTCGTATGGTTATGACGCAAGCAGGCACTGTGAGTTTCATTCTGGGGCTCCGGGCCACGATGTAGAGGGTTGCCATGCTTTTAAGCACGTTGTGCAGGATCTTTTGGATAATAAGGCTATCAATTTCGGAACGGTAGGTCCGAATATAGTGCAGAAGCCCATGCCTAATCATGGGGCAAACGCCATTCTGACTGAGGAAGGGTTGAATCTGATTATGAACGTCGATGAGTTAAAGACGCCGCTGAGCGAGATAAAAAGCAGATTGTTGCAAGGGGGTGTTTATCTAGGATGTGAAGAGTATTGCTTAGAATGTTGGACCCTAGCTGGGGGGTGTGATGATTTGAAGAAAGGCATCCAGGCTTTAATTGATGACGGCACATTGCAGTTTGACCGAGCAGCAATCGAAGAGCCTGCAGGGGCAGTAGCAGATAATCAGAGTGATGTGGCCACTGTAACGATTCCTCGGAAGACAATCACTATAACAGCACCGACTCAGCGACCGCCGATCACCATAACTAAGGCCGAACCAATCCCATACGAGAGCACAAAAGCAGTCCCATGGTCATATGGGTTGGAAGTGTATTGTGACGGAGTAAAGATTGATTTTAATAAGTAACCAGCCGAGACTGTAGAGAATGTGGTCGGTTCAGGAGGCATGACAAGGAGTGGTAGGATCTTCATATCGCCTGAGGTGGAGGCCGAAAGACTGGCAAAAGGAAAGGGAAAGATGGTTGAGAATGTCCCAGTGCAAGCAAGCGGCAAAGAAGCGGCATCGAAAGAGGTAGAAGAGTTCATGCGCTTGATTCGGAAAAGTGATTATAAGATTGTGGAGCATTTGCATCAGACGCCGTCCAAAATATCCATCTTGTCGTTGCTCTTGTGTTCTAAAGCTCACAGAAATGCTTTGTTGAAAGTCTTGGATACTTCCTTCGTACCCTAAGACGTCTCCGTGAATCAGCTGGAAGGAGTGTTGGCACATGTGAATGCAGGCCACAGCTTGGGCTTTACTGACTTCGATTTGACCCCGAAGGGGAGAGATCATAATATGGCGCTGCACATATCTGTTGAGTGTAGAGGATCAGTAATGTCGCATGTATTGGTCGATACCGGATCATCCTTAAATGTGATGCCCAAGAAAGCGATGATGAAGCTGGATGTCAGAGGAATCTTGTGCACGCCCAGTGACTTGGTAGTTAGAGCGTTTGATGGCACGCGAAGAGCAGTCTTTGGATCAATAACATTGCCTCTACAGGTGGGGCCGGAGGTGTTTGCTACTGAATTCTATATCATGGATATACAGCCTGCATATAGTTGCCTGCTCGGAAGACCCTGGATTCATGGGGCTGGGGCGGTCACGTCCACCCTGCATCAGAAGTTAAAATATATGGTCGGAGACAGCGTAGTCACCGTATGCGGAGAAGAAGACATCTTGGTCAGCCATCTGTCGTCATTTAAATATGTGGAGGTCGATGGAGAGATCCACGAAACACCCTGCCAGGCATTTGAAGGGTTGCGTGTCAAGGACAAATGTCCCGGGCCGAGCAAAGTGTCGGAGACAGCCGTTTCGTCGTATAAAGAAGCTCAAGCTCTGGTAGAGGCTGGAGAAGCAAAGGGCTGGGGCAAAGTGCTGGATATTCCTGTGAAGATGGACCGGTTCGGGCTGGGATACCAACCGTCGTCGTCAGCACATGCTGTGGGGGCACCCTGTTTCAGAGGGCCAATAACCATCTTTGCCAGTGGAGTATGTCATGAGACCATTAATGCTGCTTCGGAGTCTGACGAAGGAGACAGCGACTGTGATATGGATGCCTTGATTCAGCCAAGCACGCCAGGACAGGGACTGTGCAACTGGTCTATTCAGGAGCTTGTTCCTGTGACTCTTAAACAGTAATGCTTTGTTTTATTAATTGTTGAACGATCTGATGTCTTGCCCGGGGCATCAGGATTTGCTTAGGGCTGTGCTGTTATGAACATTGCGTGTTAATCATTAAATAAATGGCGTTTTTTCATGTGCAAATATTTCGATCACTGTCTTTCTTGTTTTGTATTTTTCAATAAAATGGCAACGTGGTTATTCGCTTTATACGCATTTTGAAGCATTTAACCATTCTTTTTGCATGATAACATTTTCAGATGACATCCTTGAACCACCTATGACTCGTCTCGACTTTGAGCACCCGGTATTTCAGGCCGAAGAAGAGGTTGTCGAAGATAGCGACGTTCCAGAAGAGCTGTCTTGGTTGGTGAAGCAAGAGGAAAGAGTCATTTTGCCTCACGAAGAGGTCATCGAAATTATCAACTTGGGGTCGGAAGGGGTTGAGAAGAATATTCGTATCGGAGCCGCGCTGCAAAGCGATATCAAGTGAAGACTGGTTGAAACGCTCCGAGAGTATAGTGATGTATTCGCTTGGTCGTATGAAGATATGCCAGGGCTCGATACAGACATGGTTGTGCACCGTCTGCCACTGAAAGAAGAATGCCCACCGGTCAAACAAAAGCTTCGCAGAACTAGACCAGACATGGCAGTAAAGATCAAAGACGAAGTTCAAAAACAGTGGGATGCTGGTTTCCTGGCTGTGACAAAATATCCCTCATGGGTTGCTAACATCGTACCAGTGCCAAAGAAAGATGGCAAGGTTCGAATGTGCGTGGATTATAGAGACTTGAATATGGCGAGCCCAAAAGACGATTTTCCACTTCCTCATATCGACGTGCTAGTTGATAATACTGCTCAATACTCCGTATTCTCCTTCATGGATGGCTTTTCAGGCTATAATCAGATTAAAATGGCGCTAGAGGACATGGAGAAGACTACTTTCATAACGCCTTGGGGAACATTTTGCTACAAAGTGATGCCCTTTGGCTTGAAGAATGCTGGGGCAACGTATCAGCGTGCGATGACGACTCTTTTCCATGATATGATGCATAAAGAGATCGAAGTTTATGTTGACGATATGATTGCCAAATCCCAGACGGAGGAAGAGCATCTGGTGAATCTGCTGAAGTTATTTAAAAGGCTTAGGAAGTTCAGGCTGAGACTGAACCCTAACAAATGCACCTTCGGGGTGAGATCGGGTAAACTGCTGGGGTTTATCGTAAGCGAAAGAGGAATAGAGGTCGATCCTGCTAAAATAAAAGTGATTCAAGAAATGCCGACGCCTAAAACAGAGAATGAGGTGCGCGGGTTTTTAGGGAGGTTGAACTACATCGCTCGGTTCATATCTCACCTAACTGCTACGTGCGAACCATTGTTCAAGTTACTGAAGAAAGATCAAGCTGTAACGTGGAACGAAAATTGTCAAAAGGCGTTCGATAAAATAAAGCAGTATTTGCAGGAGCCTCCTATTTTGATACCCCCAGTGGCAGGGAGACCCTTGATCATGTATTTGACAGTTCTTGAGGGAAGCATGGGTTGTGTTCTCGGTCAACACGACGAGACAGGGAGAAGAGAGCATGCGATCTACTACTTGAGTAAGAAGTTTACAGACTGTGAATCTCGATATTCAATGCTGGAGAAAACTTGTTGCGCGCTAGCCTGGGCCGCCAAGCATTTGAGGCAATACATGATGAATCACACAACCATGCTCATCTCGAAGATGGATCCTATCAAATATGTATTCGAAAAGCAGGCGTTGTCAGGGAGAATTGCCCGTTGGCAGATGGTCTTGACCAAATATGACATCCAATATGTCTCGCAGAAGGCAATAAAGGGGAGTGTACTGTCTGAGTACTTGGCTGAGCAGCCTATTGAAGATTACCAATCGATGAGGTTTGATTTTCCTGACGAGGATATCATGTACCTAAAGATGAAAGATTGCAAAGAGCCGTTGCCAGACGAAGGACCAGAGTTGGGTTCCAAATGGAAGATGATATTTGATGGAGCTGTGAACGCTTACGGTAGCGGAATAGGGGCGATCATCACTACGCCACACGGGTCGCACATCCCGTTTACTGCCCGATTGACCTTTGCCGTTACCAATAATGAGGCCGAATACGAAGCTTGTATAATGGGGCTTGAAGAAGCTATTGTTTTGCGAATCAAGAATCTGGACGTATACGGAGACTCAACTCTGGTGGTGAATCAGATAAAAGGGGAATGGGAGACACGTCAGCCCAATTTAATACATTACATGAATTATGCAAGGAGATTGTTGCGTTTCTTTGACAAGGTTGAGTTGCATCATGTACCGCGGGCAGAGAATCAAATGGCTGACGCCCTGGCCACTTTGTCTTCCATGTACAAAGTCAACTTCTGGAACGAGGCTCCCATAATCATTATCTCTCGGCTTGATAGGCCTGCCTTCGTATTTGCTATTGACGAGGCATCCGATGACAAACCGTGGTATTTTGATATCCTTAATTTCATGAAGAACAAAGAGTATCCGGCTGGGGCATCCAGTCAAGATCAGAAGACTCTCAGAAGATTAGCGGGTAATTTCTATTTGAATCCGGATGGTGTCTTATACAGAAGAAACCACGACTTGGTACTGTTGCGTTGTGTAGACGAAAGAGAGGCAAAGCTGCTCATGGAGGAAATACACGAAGGTACCTTTGGTACGCATGCTGGTGGGCATGCTATGACGAGAAAGCTGCTGCGGGCAGGTTATTTTTGGCTGACTATGGAAACTGACTGTTTCAAGTTCGCAAGGAAGTGCCACAAGTGCCAAGTCTACGCTGATAAAATTCATGTGCCTCCGAGTCCTCTGAACGTGATGTCATCACCATGGCCATTCTCGATGTGGGGAATCGATATGATTGGAAAGATCGAGCCGACGACTTCTAATGGGCACCGGTTCATTCTAGTAGCAATCGATTATTTCACCAAGTGGGTAGAAGCAGCGTCTTACGCAAATGTAACTAAGCAGGTGGTGGCCAGATTCATCAAGAGAGATATCATTTGCCGATATGGGATCCCCGAGCGGATAATCACGGACAACGGTTCAAACCTGAACAACAAAATGATGAAGGAGCTCTGTCAGAATTTCAAGATCGAACATCACAACTCCTCCCCTTACCGACCCAAGATGAATGGCGCTGTCGAAGCGGCCAATAAGAATATCAAGAAGATCGTTCAGAAGATGGTGGTGACCTATAAGGATTGGCACGAGATGCTACCTTTTGCTTTGCACGATTATCGTACGACGGTACGCACATCAACCGGGGCAACCCCGTTCTCGTTAGTGTACGGAATGGAAGCAGTGCTGCCACTGGAAGTTGAGATCCCTTCTCTGAGGGTATTGCGAGATGTTCAGCTAGACGAGGCAGAATGGGTGAAAGACAGGTTGAACCAACTAAGTTTGATGGATGAGAAGAGGCTAGCTTCTCTAGCATACGGTCGTTTGTACCAGAGCCGAATGAAGAAAGCATATGATAAGAAGATACATCCTCGCAGCTTTCAGACGGGCGACCTTGTGCTGAAAAGGATTCTCCCGCCGCAGGCAGATCACAGGGGCAAGTGGACCCCCAACTACGAAGGGCCATACGTTGTCAGAAAAGTCTTTTCAGGAGGGGCTTTATTGTTGTCCACTATGGATGGTGAAGACTTCACGTCGCCTGTGAATTCGGACGCAGTTAAAAAATACTTTGCTTAAAATTGACCCGCTGGACAGAAAAAGAGAGTCCAGGCAAAAATGGGGCATCCTGGCGAACCAAAAACAGAATGAAAGGTTCGGGCAAAAGTTAGGGATAAAATTGAAAAATGTACACCCGCGAAGTTGAAAACCTACACTGGGCGGCTTCGGCAAAAAAGGGTATCCCGGTGAACTGAAAACCCGTAAAGGGCGGTTCACGTAAAAGTTAGGGATTTGAAAAGCAAATGACTGCGATCCGAATTTGATATTGCAGTGAACATCGGTGCGGGAGAATATACCTGAGGGGGTCGATTATCAGATACAATCTCTTCGGACGTGGGGATACTGGTAAAGCATTAGATTCGGGCGAGTCATGGGAGGATCAGTTCGTGGTGTTCATCTACATCCCGTTGCCGACATGTGTACAAATTTAATTTGTCAATATATTTATGCTTCTTGTGCATACTTGTATATTTGCTTTGCGTAGCTTCCTCTTTTCAGGAGTTACATCCCGTGTACAAAAACTCTGCCCATTCAGGGGCCCAATCAATAAAATATGTTATTCAGTACTTGATGCTGGTTCTTTACTGTTTTGTGCATGATAAAGCGCCTAAGTTTACTGAAACTAGCATGTGTATAACATCACTGGCCCTTGCCAACAATTGCTAAAGCTTTGAATTAACTGAAAATAACGTCACTAACCTGAATCGATTTGGTTGCATAGGCTTGTCTTGTCTTGTTTGTGTTGTTGCAGAGTTCATAGCCGTACGAGGAAGACGATCAAAAGATTGCAGTAATGAAAGGCTCGACCCCCACGCAGGTCATGCATGTGCTTCCCGAAGAAGGATCAAATTCCCCAGCTAGCCGTAGCTCATTCCAGAGGACATTCTCCAGCAAAGTCATTCATCCTCAGCAGAGTTTGGCGATTCCAAGATTATAAGGCTGTATTCAGACAGTGTATCTCAAGCCGAGTTAGTTTAGTCGCAGAAGATTAATATTTGTGAGCTGTATTCAGGCAGTTTTACTTTTCCCCGCAGGGTCAGTTACTCTCCCCCAGCGGAGCCAGTTGATTTTCCCCAAGAGGATCATCCCTTCCCCAGCGGAGTTTTCTTTCCAACCAGTGTTTTCATTCCTCCCAGTAGAACTCGAAGATTAAGACTCTCCCCGACAGAGTTGGTGTGAGTCCTGGCATTTATTTTGTCAGAATACCGTGTGTGACATCCGGTCACTCTCCAGCAGAAGTATAATCATACCAAGCGCATCCGCTGCTCCCCAGCAGAGTTGTATCCCCCAGCAGGGTGTTACATCAAGGAGATGTTTGGTTCAAGTTCCCAACTTCCCAGCTGAGCCGACTTCACTCTTCCAGCATTTATTTTGCTGGAATAATCCTGTAGCACCTGGCTATTCCCAGCGGAGTCGGCATTGTCTTCAACATTTATTTTGCTGAAGCAATGCCTGTATCTCAGCAGTTCGAGTCTGCATTGGCATCGGCATAATAGTGTCATACTTGCATCCACCAAATAAAAGCATAGCGTTTCCATGTCGAATGGAGCATTGCATCGTTGTCAAACATACGCATTTTCGAAACATAAACTAGGTTGGCTAACCGTTGGTTTCAAGTATTGTTTCTCTTGCAGGGGGGAGAAGTTCTTGCTCCAATAAATCAATAAACATCCGAGGTCTCGGCGTGAGACATCCCATGAAGTGTCAGCTTCGGCATTATACCCCACAGAATTATCATGATGAGGTTCTCTTTGTCTCCGAGCAGAGTTATTTGTGAATTTCTCGTGGTTTCCCCGCCAGAGTGAGTAGGCAAAATTTCTCCTCACTCTCAAGCAGAGTTGTTTGTTATCAACGGGTTTCAGGAATCAGAATTTCAGAGGCCACTGCCGGTTATCAGAACAGGCGTCCAGTAGTTTGCTTTCCAAATATCCCCAGGAGAGTCCGCTTCAAAGTCGCTGTCACGTCAGTGCTAAGAAGTTTATGGGTGGGGACCAGTGGAGAAATGAGTCCTAACGTGGACAGTTTTATTGATAGGTTTTCTTCGTGCTAGAGAAGTGGGTGTCCTAACGTGGATAATTTTATCGCCCCGGGCTGATGGGAGGTGTTAGTCCTAACGTGGACAGGTTCGATTTTTCAGAATTGTTGGAATGTGGAGTCCTAACGTGGACATTTCTTCCAGGTGATGATATGTGTTAGTCCTAGCGTGGACAGATTCGAGTTCTCGACATTGATTGAGTGTGGAGTCCTGACGTGGACAAAGTTGGTTACTCTTCGTGTTGGTGTCCTGATGTGGACAATTTATTCCCAGCAGATAGCTTTATTTCGTGATGGTGAAATGTGCGTCCTGATGTGGACAAGTTTGTAGTTCTTTGTGATGACAAGATACTAGAGCCCTGACGTGGACAAATTTATCCTTCTTCGTGTTGTTGGCAAAGTATGAGCCCTAACATGGACAAGTCTTATTTCCCCAGCAAGTCGAAGACGCGCGAGTCCTGACTTGGACAGGTTCTATTACTTCAGCAGGTTGAGATGTGAGTCCTGACGTGGACAAGTCTCACTTCCCCAGTGGGTCGAAGGTGCATGAGTCCTGACGTGGACAAAATTTTATTTCCTCAGCAAATCAAGAAGAGAGTCCTGACGTGGACAAATCAAGAGAAAACGTGAGTCCTGACGTGGACAGATTTATTCCTTACGTGGAAAGAGAAATTTTAGTTCCTTACGTGGAAAAGCAAGGTTATTCCTTACGTGGGCAGATCAAGAATCTTATTCCTTACATGGAAGAAAACTGGTTTCCTTACGTGGAAAGATTGAGTCCTTACGTGGGCATATCAAGAAGGGAGTCCTTACGTGGACAAATCGGGAAGATTGTGGTTTCCCTTACGAGGGAAGAAAGATGATTCCTTACGTGGAAAAGAGATTGTGTTCCTGACGTGGAAAGGTGGGTCCTTACGTGGACGGAGTTGTATTCCTTACGTGGGAAGAGGAGAGGTGCCCTTATGTGGAAAGATGTATTCCTGACGTGGAAAGATCGCATTCCTAACGTGGAAAGCAGAGGTATTCCTAACATGGAAAGATATTATTCCTAACGTGGAAGAGTTTAGTCTTAGCGTGGACGATTTATTTCTGATGACGAGCCATCCCCAGTGAAGCTGTCGAGATTTTTCCTAACGTGGACAAGTCTGGTTGAGATTTCTTTGTGTTGACGACACAGGCGTCCTAACGTGGACAAGCAAAGTTTTATTCTTGCAATGATAGAGGCTCTTCGGGCTGATAAAATAATCCCCAAGCAGTGGTGTAGTTCATGTCTGCGGTTGGCAAATTTCTGGGTTCTTAGTATTCAACCGTCTCGTACCGCGAATGTCTGAAGGCTCCGGGCTCTTCACCCACTCGGGTCCAAGTCGCTTGAATAGGGGTAGCTGTTGCACCCTAAAATTTGCTCAACCTTATTCACTTGGTTTATGTTTCAATATTGTTAGCATTTGCATATAGGGTCATGCACATAGTCTACTCATCTGCATAGCATAAGCATAGCAAATCATCCAACAGGGACCAATCATTATTCTCATCTCTATGAGCCTATCAAGAGGTTATTATTCTAATTCAATCCCATTCAAGCCATCAAAAAGAATTTGAAAGCTATCAAGTCAATGGATCAAGCAAGTGCATCCACCTCCTATCTGAGGGTATCTGAGGATCAACAAAGAAATTGTGAACTGTGGGATGAGCATGGAGAGTATCTGGACATCATGGGAGACTTAGAAAGTCATTTGGAGAAGGAGACAGGTCATTGGTGTGATCACAAGAATTGCAGTTGAAGACAGTCAACTAGGGTTTCATCTAGGGTCAACTCTAGGTCAACTCTAGGTCAATTGACTGATTGAAAGGCATTAAGGGCTATTGGAAGGATGTGGGGTTCATCATTTGACATGTAAAGAAGGATATGGTGATATTCCAAGAAGAATTAAAGAGAAATCAAGGAGAAGAGGAGTTTCTAAATTAGGGTTTCTGTGTAAAATCCCCTAGTTTAGGTTAAATTTCCAAGCAAGATAAGTCAAAATGCAAGCTTCAAATGGATCCTTGGCCAACATGAAACTTGTATAGGATCTCAATAACTTTAATTTGAGTGGTGGAAGACATCAAGGATATTTATATAACTCAAGTTATGGTCCTTGCAAGTTACAGGTCATCTGAGGTATCTGAGATTTTATCTGTGAAAGTGACTTGACTTCCAAGCAATTTCTACCCCCCAAGGAGATTTCAAATGAATTTCTGGTCAACATAAGAATTGTTCCTCATTGTCTTAGCTTTCTATAATGGTATATTATGCCTTCATATGATTTGTGTAACTCTACTTATGATCTTGGAAAGCAAAGGGTATTTTGGTCATCTGAGAATTACAGGTCATTCTTAGCCTATGCCTAAAACTCATACAAGGAAGCTTCAAATGAAAAACTTCACAACATCAAAGTTGCTCAAAATGCCATTTTAAGTCTAGAAGAGAAGTCATGGAAGTTTGGAAATGCATAGAATGAGACTTGACCAAGGTTGGTGAAAAATGACCTAAAAAAGGCATATAAGTTGAAAAAGTTGAAATAAAAAATTGGTTTGAGAGATCTACAAATCCAAATTGGGTCATCCAATATACCAAATTGATTCCAAACATTATTTTAAAGACATTGGTTCAGCCACGTTTTTGAGTTAGGGTTTAAAAATTGGACTTGCTTTGTAATGTTGTTTCTTGCATCATAAGGCAACTTGGTAAAACTCAACACAAGGCAAGGAAAGGCTTGGTTTCTTTCACATACATCTCCAATATCTCATGAAAGGAGATTTTAACACAAGTTTACAAAGGTGCAAGCATGAGATAAGAGATATTCAACATGTCCTTAAGTGAGAAGTTCATGAATTTTCCACAACTTTATAGAGTCCTCTAGGATCAATCTAGAAACTTCTCAATCTGTTAATCATCATCTATATAATGAAATTAAACCATTTGTGAAAGAGGTTGGTGCATTGAAGGGGAGAATAGAGAGAATTAAGAAGTTGCTTCCATTGTAAGAAATTGAGAGAATCATCATAATCTTCCATTTCTGATCATTTCTTTTCTTCATCCATCATCCATTGAAGTTTGTGAGTGATTGTAAGCAAGATCAGAGGTCCAACAATGGAGGATTGAAGAGCTAGCTTTCACATTGCAAGAATCCATATCAGAAGTGCAGGCAAGAATCCAAGCATCTTCCACCATTTCTTTTGCAAACAGAAACCCTAGCACCTCCCAAAGATCATTGGTGAAAGCTTACAAGGGTTGAATCGAGCTCCTTCCCATCTGTTTCATCAAGAATTGCAGGTTGGTGAAGTTTCTTTTATCTCTCTGTTTAGGTGTTGTTAGGTTAGATTATTGGTGTAGGATTGTTAGGGTTAGGAAGATGAACATGTATACAAGCTGTTGTGACCATTAGTGAAGGTTTGATCCATGGCAGTTTTGCTTTGATGACCTAGAACACTCCATTTAGGGCATGATGATACTAGTGAGATAGCTCAGGATACTCACCATAACATGTAGATCACTCTAGGGTAGTTTGAGCAAGAAATATTGAGGTGCATATCAGGTGCAATCAATGATGTCCAGAACTTCCAATCATCGGGTTTTAATTTGGGTTGAGAATTAGGTGGAACTAAAAGCATAGTCTTGTAGAGGGGAAGAAATGGAGTGAGTTTGGTCTTTATAAGTCTTGATTTCATGGCGTATTGAAGGAGCATGAGGGACCTGAACATGGCTGCATGGGGAGAATTTTCTGAGTGCTAGGGTTTCAGTTTGGGGACGATGAAGGGGAGCCGTCTGATTGACCTGGTTATTTGACTTTTTCACTTCATCGTGCGATTGAGATTTAATTTGAGAAATGGAGGGAAGCTGTGCAGTGAAATGCCGCGTTTCATTTAAAATGAAACGTTGGGCTTTGGGTCAGATCACTATCCCCACCCCCCATTTGATAGGCCCATTGGTTTACACGTGATATTGCTGTTATTTGCACCGAGGACTTAATCATTTTTCTGGTATTTTTCATTTCATTTTCTGAACGCGCTGGGCTTAATGTTATTGATATCTGCACCCCTGGTTTCATGGCCCACCTGGAATTTCAACTGGGCGTGTATGCTGATAGCACCCCCCCTCCCCTTTTATTTCTATTTTGTGCTTTTTAATTCCTTTAATATTTTTGTCATCTTTAAAAAATCATAAAAAAATGAAAATAGCTTAGTTTTAATTGGTTCTTTTTTCTCTAGGTCAATAATTCTGTCTAGAAAAATATGAAAAAATAAAAATGGCATTTTATTTTGTTTTACTATTTTTCATGCATTTTTCTTATAAATAGCATTTTGTTAAGTTTAGTTTGATGCTTAAATTGGATGATTTTTGTTCTAATAGATTCTTTAGTATTTTTAATCCCTTCTTTTTAGGTTGATTAGGTCAGACATGTATCTTGTACATAAGATTTAATTCTCAATTTTAGGATTAATTTTTTAGGTGATTTGGTTAAGTGTGATTAGTGTGATCAAAATTAGGGTTTTAAATGGGCATAGGTGAGATAGAGTAATTCTTTTAGGAATTTTCATTTGATTTTTGGGGTATGGGACTATAGGGGTTATGGGTATAAGATAGATCCCTTAGAAAATATTAGGGTTCCCCTACTGCTACTAGTATATTGCTTATATGTGATTAATTGTGTGGTGTGCCCTCTTTAGGGTTATCTTTTTGTCTGTGTGGGGTATTGGGTTTGTTTGGGGATTGGGAGAGCTGAAAACTGGTGAAGATGAAGCCATTGGAGATCAAGATATTGAAGACTAACTTCCAGAGTTGAGGAGGAGAGTTTTTGCTAGCAGCTGTTGAGGAGACTAGGGTTTAGGAGCTAGGCAGAGCTCTAGATTAGAAAGCTTGTTTCTCAAACATGGAATGCCTTGTCTGCATCCATCCTTTCTCTATGATTAAAAGTCTCTTTCAAATATCCACCTCCTTCCTTTGGAAGGATCAGTGAATGTATTTGAAAGATAGAACTTTTGAGAGAAAAAGGTTTGTATAATGTTAACAGTTAATGAACCACCCTTGGTAGGTAATTGACTGTCTAACATTCATTCACTTCATCTTGTTGATTAATGTTCATCCTGAAGTTTGAGACTTGAAGAAAAGCCATTATAGACTGAAGATTGATGTCAAAGCCCTTGCTGGAAGGCTGTGTAGATGGAGATTGATGCTTGTTGAAGCTTGAAGCTGTTTGGAGATGACTTGAAGACAGATGTTGATGCAGAGCTGCTGTGGCTGTTTATTTTAGTTGTTATTCATTTCTGATGTATTGATTGGTTTTCTGGACTGTATTGTTTGCTGTTTACCCTGTTGGGTTGAAAGTGAATCCTGTTCACTTTTGCCTATTGTTTTCTAGGTTCGAGGTTGAGTGGGACTCCCTTGCCTCGCTTGTATTGTTGCATCCATGCATTTTACTGCTTTACTGTATATATGTGCTATTGTTTCTGTTTCCGTCTATTCCCTTAGGATCTCTGTTTCTCTCTGTGCAGGAGAGGAGCATGATAGACACTAGGTCTTAACCCATGCATGATAACATTAGGTTAGTTTGATTCCCTTCGCAACCATAGGTTAGAGTTTTGTCTCTTCTTTCTCAAAACAAACAGAAAAACACAATGAATCTTTCAAACACAATAAAAGACACTTCTTTCGTAAAATAATGTGAACTCATCAAGACGTCATTTTTGTCCGCTTGGACCAGTAATCAGAAAAAACCTTTTTCAGAAGGAATAAAAACAATCAGGACAAGCTTGTGTCGTGCGTAGCCCGAACTACGTTTGCTCTGATCTTCCATGCCGTGTGGAAGTACGTAGGCATAGGATGCGATATCCTAGCGAGCAACCTTCCCCTCCTTTCCCGTAGGTAGGCGAACTACGTTGACTCTGATTTCTCGTTTCAGACGGGAATACGTAGGCATAAAGTGCGATACTTTGCCGAGTCATTTTCTTTTCTTTTAACCCCTGACCTATAGAGTAGATAGAATAACAATCCATACCCGAAAACAAGCGTGGATCCCGTCGAGTACGACGGACGTGAGGGGTGCTAATACCTTCCCCTTGCGTAACCGACTCCTGAATCCAGGTTTTGGTTGCGACGACCATACCTTCCCCGTGTTGTGCGAGGTTTACTATGAGCGTTTCCTTTCCCTCCGTTGGGATAAATAACGCACGGTGGCGACTCTTCTGTTCAGCCGACGCCGATTTTCGCAGTAGCGACACACGTACTCGTACACCTTCGTTTCTCCATGAAACTCATATCTGTAAAAAGCAAAAATGCTCTATTCCTTCTCCTCTACACAACCATGGCTCCAGTTTTCTCTAAAACTCACCCCTGCACAAAACCCGATAGGTATAAACCTAGGGCACACTGAACTATCACTGTCATGCACCTTAATGATTCTTGCTAAATCTTGCACTAATGCATTCTACATGCTATGCTGATCATTCTAATCTATCTAGCTAAGATTAACATGCCCTAACCTACGTGTTCTAAGGCTCAACAGTTTTGGTGCTCCAATGGTGAACTCCATGGAATGCCCTCAAATTCATCAGAATCATTCATCTACCTATGCCTAACAATTCTAACCTAAAGATTCTCTATCATGCTATCTATTTCTAGCCAATTCGATGGAAATACTAACCTGGTTTAAAGTTGAAAACAGAGGGATGAAATCACCACTTCAAGCTCAGCAATGCTCCAATGGCAATCAATAGACCAAGATCTTGATTCTGTATGCAGTAGTTCTTGCTTAAACCCCTTGGATTCTTGTAACCACTTCCTTTTGAAATTTGGAGGATGCACTTGGTAGCACACGAATTCTACTTCAATTCAGCCAGATCTTGATGGAAACTTGATCTATGATGGATGTAGATGATGATAGGATCAAGAATTTTGGAAAATGATGAAGATTTGATAGAGTTTGGAATGAATTTGAAAAATTGAAGAATGAGATGTAACTATGTGTTTCAACCAAAATGAATCACCAACCAATGATTGGATCCACTCAATTCAATATATAGATGCTCATGGAACCCTCTAGAACTTGTTAGAACTTTCTTGCACTCAATTCCCTTGAACTTTGGCATGTGTTACTTCTTTTGTAAGCCAACTAGTATAACTTCCAAACTTTGAACTAAACTCAAAAATCTACTTTTGCCAATGTTCTTAAAACATTCTTTCCAATCAAAATGACCTATAATTTCATCCCATTTGGACATGGTATGAAAAATCTCATTTTTAGGTCACTTTTATTCATTAAATTCATCTTTTAAATGACCAAATTTGGAACCTTGAGCTATGGACTCAAAATGTCATTTGGAGAAAGTTTGATGTTGTGAAGTTTTTCATTTGAAGCTTCCTTGTATGAGTTTTGGGCATAGGCTTGAAATGACCTGTAATTCTCAAATGACCAAAATACCCTTTGCTTGCCAAGGCCATAAGTAGAGTTCCACACATCAGATGAAGGCACACCATACCTTTCTAGAAAGCTAAGACAATGAGGAACAACTCTCATGTTTACCAGAAATCCATTTGAAATCTCCTTGAGGGGTAAAAGTTGCTTGGAAGACAAGTAACTTTCACAGACAAAATTTCAGATACCTCAAGTGACCTGTAACTTGCAAGAATCATAACTTGAGTTCTATAAATCTCCTTGATGTCTTCCACCACTCAAATTAAAGGTATTGAGATCCTATACAAGTTTCATGTTGGCCAAGGATCCATTTGAAGCTTGAATTTTGAATTATCTTGCTTGGAAGTTTGACCTAAATCAGGGGATTTTACACAAAAACCCTAATTTAGAAACTCCTCTTCTTCTTGATTTCTCTTGATTTCTCCTTGGCACAACACCACATCCATATCTACATGTCAAATGATGAACCCCACATCTCTCAAATAGACCTTAATGCCTTTCAATCAATCATTTGACCTAGGGTTGACCTAGGGTTGACCCAGATGAAACCCTAGTTGACTGTCTTCAACTGCAACTCTTGTGACCACATCAATGACTTGTATCACTTTCAAAATGACTCCCCATGTCTTCCATGATGTCTAGATACCCTCCATGCTCAATTCAAAGCTCACAACTTCTTTGATGATCTTCAAATGCCCTCAGATAGGAGATAGATTCACTGCTTGATCCACTGACTTCTTAGATTTCAATTTCTTTCTGATGGCTTGGATAAGCTTGAATTTGAACAATAACCTCTTGATAGGCTCATAGAGATGAGAATAGTACTTGGTCCCTTGTTGGATGACTTGCTATGCTATGCTATGCAAATGATTGGACTATGTACATGACTTTATATGCAAATGCTAATGTAATTGAAACATAAACCAAGTGAAGTAGGTTGAGAAAATTTTAGGGTGCAACACCTACCTTCTTTCTCATCTCATTTGATTCTGTTTCCCTTTTCTAGATGATTGATAATAATTCTTATTGAACTTTAAGTCATTTGTGTGTGTTTTGGTGCTTTGTCTTGTCAATTTATTTTGACTTACAATCTTTGAGTATGGTTTGGCATGTATGCATTTTCTTGTTACCTTAACATGATGTTGATGTGTGCCTTGTATGATTGAGATCAATGCTTGCTTGTGTACTTGCTTTTCCTTTTGAGTTGAACTTCCATGAGTGTTTACTTGGTGTTGCTTCTTCTCCTTCATCTCATTCCTCTTTCTTCTCTTGAGACTTGGTTAAGTCTTGTTTTTTATTTTCATTTGTGATTGATTAGTATGGTGTTTACGACATGATCCTTTAGGATTCCTAGTCCCACTTAATTTTTTATTAAGGTGGGTGTAGGAGAGATATTGAGTTTTCAATCCTTTGCATGATAACAATTAGGATAGTCCTTTCTCGACCTCAACTTTAGGTCCATAATTTGTATGATAACAATTAGGATAGTCCCTTATCGACCTCAACTTTAGGTCCATAATTTGTATGATAGCATTAGGTAGACTTCCTCTTCATCCTAACCTTAGGACCATTTTGTGTGATAATAATAGGGTTTTTAGTTTCCCTTTAATGTTTTCTTTTGTGTCTTCTCTTCTCATCTTAAACAACTCTAAGACACTTAATAAAGAATGATGAACATTATGCGCCACGAGCCTTAAGTATGTGGGAAGTGATGAGTGAGGGGTTTCTCCTCACTTGTCTATAGTGTTTAGTGTATGCCCTTTGGGCGATATGCGACACATTCGCTCCTATGTCATAGTCTTTAGTGCAACGTGAATCTCAAACAAATTTAATTCACTTCTCTAAAACTCTTAAACCAAATTCAAACTTTTTTATCCTTCGGGATTTGTTTCAAAATTATTTTCTGATAAGAGTGCATTACTTTTTCGTTCTATCACAAACAGGCGTCCTCCCTAATTGCTTGAATAGGAACTTAACATCACTCATAAAAAACACTTAACTAATCAGTGGTTTAGTTAGCCGAACTATGTTAGCTCTGATTTCTTATACCTGATGAGAATACGTAGGCACAAGACGACGAAGTCTTGGCGAGCACCCTTTACCTTTTTTTATCCGTAGTTACCCGAACTATGTTTGCTCTGATTTCTCATACTATACAAGGATCGGTAGGCACAAGACGACGATGTTTTGACGAGCAACCTTCCCCTCATCAATCGTAGTTTTCTGAACTACGTTGACTCTGACTTTCCCATTGCACGAGGGAATACGTAGGCATAGGGCGGAGATGCCCTATCGAGTCTCCTTTTTTATTTTCCCGTCCTTGTTTAGGAGTAACTTTTAGATAACTCACCCTTTAATTAGACAACAAGCATGGATCCTGTTGAGTACAACAGACGTGACAAGTGCTCATACCTTCCCCTTGCGTAACCGACTCTCGAACCCAAGATTTGGTTTTGATAACCTTGTATTCTCCTTTCTTTTAGGCTTTCTTCGATCGTTTCCTTTCTCTCTCTTTGTGATAAATAACGTTCAGTGGCGACTCTTCTGTTTTTTTCCGCCGGTTTTTTGGCAGTTGCGACATTTGGTGACTCTACTGGGGGCTTTGGTTCCCTATTCGAGTCAATCCTAGCGCTTGTCTGCTTTATATCTTTGGGTGTTTATTTTTATGCATATATATTGTATGTGTATATTTACTGTTGTATTATATTGCATTTGCATTTTTACTATTTTATTATTGTTATCATATTATAATGTTGTTGTGTTGTTGGGTGGGTTGTTCCATGAGAGATAAACCCAATACCCAGACTTGAGTATACACATAGGATTAGTGTAGAGAGTAGTGTAGACTTGTGTGGTATCTTGACATGCAAGATTTCACATGAAATTCGCGTCCAAACGAGGTTTTCTTTGAAGACATCTTACCCTGTGCATCTTGGACAGTTAAGGGGGTGTTGGATCTAAAAGCTAATGACTCTAGAGACCGTTCATTGGGAGGTTAGTTGAGACCTCCTTGATTGACCATGATGCCAAGCCAAAAATGGTGAACGTATCATCGTTTCTCGACCTGAGAGTTCGTGATACTGACGACCTGCATAGGATACCGTACCTTTCAAGACTTGAACCTACCTGTGAGAGGGATGCATTTTGCATGAAACTTTGACCTCCAACCAACCTGGTTTTCTAATTTTCTTGTCAAAATGGACCTTTGACCTTGGATACTATGGTTTTCTGTTAGATTTTCGGATTTTTGGGTTTTCTTATTTGAGCGGAGCTCTGGTTATATTCAGACAACAACGCAACAACATTGGGTACCTTGATCCACTTGTCTGCGTTTTTCATAATCATCATGCATTTTAACATTGCATGTGTATGTGTTCTCTAGTTCTCGTCTTTCCTTTGACTCTAGTAATCTAATCTGCTATCGAGATGGAGGTTGAGTTGAAGAAGACCATCATATACAAATTTCCATTGCCAGAGTTGGGACTTTTATTTGGTCTGATATCTATGGCTGATCCTGGTGTTCTTGGAGATTTCAAAAAGGATTATGGGAGGATTCTAAGTCTTGTCCGCAAAGTCACAAACTATGAACAAGGAGCTATACATGCTTTACTACAGTTCTATGACCCTTCACTTCGTTGCTTTACTTTTCCAGATTATGTTTTGGTTCCTACTTTTGAGGAGTTTGCTTTCATTTTGGGAGTTCCAGTCCTAGATGAAGAACCATTCTTTCATTCAGAGGAAGAGCCTGATTTTGAGAAGTTAGCCAACGCTCTTTATTTGAGCAAGTTTGAGTTGGTGGATGACGTAGTCTGCAGAAATGGAGCTCCTGGATTTACCATATCTTTCTTGGTGGGTAAAGCCCAAAAATATGCTAAGGAAGGCTATTGGGTGGCTTTCAGGGCTATTTTGGCTCTATGTATATATGGCATTATATTGTTTTCCAACATACCGGATTTCATTGATGTAGACGCTTTCTGCATCTTCGTTTCCAAAAACCATGTACCCACTCTCCGAAGAGACTTGTACCACTCAGTACACTATAACAATGAAAAGAGGGCAGGAAAAACTATTTCTTGTTGCTCATAGATTTTCCATAAGTGGTTCATAGACCACCTTCCTTGTTCTGGAGCTTTTGTTGATACAAGGATTACATCTGAATGGTCTAAAAGACTCGTGGGTTTGACAGCTAAGGATATTGTCTGGTTTAACCGAAATCTGCTCGGCGTAGAGATTATCTTTAGTTGTGGTAGCTTTCACAATGTTCCGTTGATGGGAAGAAAAAGGGGAATCAATTATAACCCTTATTTTGCTGTTAGACAATTTGGGTATGCTTTAAAAGGACCCCCAAAGGATGAGGAAGTGCAAGAATCTCTGTACTTCACTAGAGTAACTAATTATGATATTCTGGCCAGAGTAGTGAAATCATGGGGAAAGGTTCATAAAAGAGGGAAGCTCTCTTTGGGTAAAGGCGACTACAGAGCTTATGACCCTTGTTTGGATTGGATTCACAAGAGAGTTAAGAAGATATTGTTGCCTTTTCCTACCGAAAACCCCTTGTACCCTTTGATAGTTTAAGATCCTACAATAGTTGATATCCTGAAATATAATAAGCTTTGGGCAGAAAAGAAGAGCTGCGTAAAGAAAGCAAAGAACCGAGAAAGGAAATCGGCCAGTTGAAGCATGATAAGAACGAAGCTATCTACTTAGGTAAAGTGAAGAAAGAATCCTTGGCTAAAATAGAGAAGGAGTTAGCTGAAGAGATCCGGGTGAGAGAACGAGTTGGTCAAGATTTAAAGAGTACTGATAGCACCCTAAAGCATAAAAAGAAAGAACTAGATAAAGCCTATCTGTAAATATCTAAGTTCAATGGACAGTGGAACGCTACAGTAACCGCCAACAAAGGTAGAGAGGATGAGTTTCACAAGCAGATTGACAAATTGAAGACACAACTTAGAGATAAAGAGAGAGAGGTTTCAATAGAGGCATCTCGTAGATGTACAAGTGAACTAAGGATGCGAGAAACTTTGTCAGCGTTGGAAGAACTCAAGGTGAAAGCTGAATTGAAGAAACCAAAGCTTGAAGATGTATTCGGTGAGAATGTTTGGGAGGAATATGTTCAAGGTTTGAAGGATGTCATTTTCAGAAGACATTCCCTCATCCAAGAATTGATTGCGAGACCAGAGCATCTAGACACAAAGAAGCTGCTCGAAGAAGCCTAGTTGTAGTATAAAGACTATAGTGGTTGAAGAAAGTTGCCTTCAGTGGTGTTGTATCTCAGTAGTCTTTCCTATATTTTATTTTGACCATCACTAGACTTGTTGAATGGGGTCACAGACTTGTACTCAGTTGTATTTCTTATTGGTGGTTTGTGTACTATGACTTTTGGTTCTCATTTTATTTATGAGCGAGGCTTTTGATCCTTCTATTTATCTCTATTGTTCTATTATTATCTGTGGAACTAGAATCAATGGGGAGATCTCCCTAAAACACATATACATCTTTGTATTTTGCATTATCATTTTCATTTGCATAGTAGGTGTTCCCGGAGACTTCATCCTTATCTCTGCTTGGTTTTCTATATCAGTTGACAGGAATGCAGAATCGGGTTTTCACAGATATTCTACAAGAGGAAATCAACAAAGAGTTATAGACCAGGTTCTGAACTAGCTCGAAGAAGTCAGAGACCGTATGACGTAGTTCATGGAAATGATGCAGAACATGGCCAACGGGAAAGAACAGTTAAGGACTTTGGTTCAGCCATTGATAGCACGAGTTGATGGAAATGGTATTTTACATGGAGGGGCTGTTGCTATTCCTCCTTCTGTTGATGGTAGAATTCCTCAAGGCAATGGTATTCCCACAGTTATTAACCCTCTGGGTGGAGGTCCTCACGGTGGAGTTCATATAGGAGGTGCTGGAGGTAGTATGTGCATTGTACATGGGGCTGCTGGTCCCTAGTTGGAAGAAGATAATCAAGACAATGTATTTTCAATTAGGGACATGGACGTTAGTCTTACCTCAGAAGCTGATAGAATATTCAAGATAATTGAGGAGAAAATAAAAGCCTATGAGAACCAAAACTCTTTGGGACTCGACATGTCAGATTTGGGACTTATACTAGGGGTCAGAATTCCCCCTAAGTTCAAAGTACAAGACTTCGACAAGTACAAAGGGACGACTTGTCCTAGAGTACATCTTCGGGCATATTTCAGAAAGATGTCTGCGTATTCTGACGATGAAAAGTTACTAATGCACTTTTTGCATGAAAGTTTATCAGGGCCATCTCTAGAGTGGTATATGGTGTTAGAGAGGACCCACATAAGAAGCTGGAGGGAATTAGGGGAAGCTTTTGTTCGCCACTATCAATATAACAGTGACTTGGCACCAAACTGGGTGCAGCTACAGAACCTGTCGCAAAGAAGCAATGAAGGATTTAAGGAGTACACCCAGAGGTGGAGGGAATTGGTAGCTAGAGTCCAACCTCCGATGATGGAACGAGAGCTGATAGATATGTTCATGGCTACATTTCCAGGGACATACTTTGAAAAGTTAGTGGGTTGTATGTCAAGGAGTTTCTCAGATCTGGTTATGGCAGGGGAGAGAGTAGAAAATGGTATCAAGACAGGGAAGATACAGAGTGGAGCAGGATCCTCATTTGGAGGAATGAAAAAGCCGTATAATGGAAATCTGAAGAAAAGAGAAGGGGGTGCCAGTTCAATATTTTCTTTCAGAGGTAAAGGCCAAACGCAACCTCATTATCACCAATAAGTTGCTACTGTAGCCATCCCGGATGCACCACAACAATAAGTTAACGCGTCTCGCCCTTATCAAGACAGAGGAAGAATAGCTAACAGACAGTTCGAGACACCACCAATGCCTTATTCTCAACTATTACAACATTTGTTTCAGATACAACTTATTTAAAAAATAACCTTGACACCTCTCACTGGTGCGCCTCCTCCGGGTTATGATGCAAATGCAAGGTACAAGTTCCACTCAATAGCTCTAGGCCATCACATTGATAACTGTAAAGCATTCCAGCACAAAGTCCAGGATTTGCTTGATTCAAAGGCGATCAACTTCACTAATGAAGGCCCAAATGCAAATAAAAACCCAATGTCGAATCATGGTGTTGTCAGGACTAATGATGTGATAGAGAGGGAGAGGTTGAATTTGATCATGGATGTTGAAGAACTGAAGACCCCTTTAAGCTTTGTAAAGGATAAGCTACTAAAGGGAGGTGTGTTTCTAGGGTGTTCCGTAGAATGTTCAGAATGTGCTTTGCAACCTGAGGTTTGTATTTTCTTGAAGAATGGTATTCAAAAGTTTATTAATAAAGGTTGTCTATAGTTTGACAGGGTTGTGGAAGAAGGTGTGGAAGATAGAGTCAGCAATGATGGAAATGAAGTCTCCATGATTTCAATTCCCTACCGAACAATTAATATTTCAGTGCCTACAAGGTTAGCGATGGTTATCATTACAAAACCTGAAACTATACCATACGAGAGCACTAAGGCTATCCCATGGAATTATGGGGAGGAAGTGTTTCGTAATGGACAAAAGCAGGAATTGACAAGGTCGTCGTATGGATGTTCTTCAGTTGAAAATATAGTAGGAGCAGGAGGAATACTAGAAGTGGGAGGGTTTTCTCTCCGCCTGAACTCAGTACTGATAAGAATGATAAGGGTAAGGGTAAAGCAGTGGTTGAGGAAGATGTTCAACAGCTGTTGGGTAATGATCCTTTCTCAAAGGATAATGAGAAGTTTGTGAGACTCATTCACAAAAGTGACTACAAAATTGTGGATCACTTACATCAGACTTCGTCGAATACTTTTATCCCGTCGTTGTTGTTGTATTCTGAGGCACATAGAAATGCATTGTCGAAGATTTTGAATTCAGCTTTTGTTTCGTAAGAGACTTCAGTGAACAAGTTGGAGGGAGTGGTATCTCATGTCAACGCTGGCAACAGTTTAAGTTTTACAGACCTAGATTTAACTCCCCCCGGAGGAATCATAACCATGCCTTACATATCTCAATAGAGTGCAGAGGATCCCTACTATCACATGTCCTGGTTGATACAAGATCATCCCTCAATGTACTACCCAAGAAGGCATTGATGAAGCTAGGCACTCATGGACGGATGTGCATGCCCAGTGACTTAGTGGTAAGAGTGTTTAATGGCTCTAAGAGGTCGGTGATCAGGGAATTCACGATGCCTATACAGGTTGGGCCTGAGACTTTTGATGAAACATTTTATATTATAGATATCCAACCAACATGCAGTTGTCTGCTTGGTCGGCCGTGGATACATGCTGCAGGGGCAGTTACCTCGACGTTGCATCAAAAATTGAAGTATATGATGGAGGGTAAAGTTGTTATAGTATGCGGTGAGAAGGATATTATGGTAAGTCAATTGTCGTCATTTAAGTATGTGAAAGTGGATGGTGAAATCCACGAGACACTCTTCCAGGCTTTTGAAACGGTGGAAATTCAAGAGAAGCCTCTTGTTGAAGTTAAAAGCCCAAAGGTCTCTATGTCGTTGTTTAAAGAAGCCCGTGCTATCATGGAATTTGGGTCTTCCTAGAGGTGGGGCAAGGTACTTAACGTTCCTATTAAATAAGACAAGTTTGGTTTGGGGTATAAGCCATATGTTCCTTCTCAAGACCCTCTGTGGTATAAAGGACCTGTTCGATTCACCAGCAGTGGAGTTATCTTCGAAAGGATTCACGCTATTGGGGATGACGAAG
>CAWUDS030004171.1:0-11456 GCA_963859935.3 Lathyrus sativus | reverse complement strand
CATTCATAAACATCATATCATAAAGGTTTCATGGAACTCAGATCTCTTGTTTGTAAACAATAGGATCATCATGGACAGTGGAAAAAAGAAAACCATGAAGTACACTTACAAAAGTCCTAACTTGGATGACATAGAAAGGTTGAGCACTTTGATAACGGATCTAGAAGGATTCAAGAGCAGGTATGGGAACTTATTGTCATTGTTGAGGGTAAAAAGGAAGATGGATCTGGGACTTCTTTCCACACTCCTCCAGTTTTATGATCCACTCTATCATTGTTTCACTTTCCCTGATTATCAGCTGGTACCTACACTTGAGGAATATTCTTGCTTGGTTGGTTTACGTATCCTTAAAGACTCTCCTTTTCCAATCATGGAGAAGGACCCTAAGGAAGAAGAAATTGCTAAAGCTACGTGTTTGGGATTGATGGATATTCAGAAAAATATGGTTACTAAGGGAGGGGTCTTTGGTTTGACTACAGAGTTCTTGGTTGGAAAAGCACAATATTATGCTGATCACTTGAGTATGGATACATTCGAAGCTATTCTTGCCTTGCTCATTTATGGAATCTTCTTGTTTCCAAGCTTTGATAACTTTGTGGATCTCAATGCCATCAAGATCTTCTTGAAGAAAAACCCTGTGCCTACTTTACTAGCTGACGCATATCATTCTGTTCACTTGAGAAATCTGCATAAAGGAGGAATGATTGTCTGTTGTGTCCCGTTGTTATATAAGTGGTTTATTTCTCACTTACCTAAGGCTCATGCTTTTTGGAAGGAAGGTTGGTGGTCTCAGAAGGTTATGGCTCTTACTCACTCTGATATCGATTGGTATAACCGTAGTTACGATGGAATAAGAATCATTGACAGTTGTGGAAGCTTTGGTAACGTACCTCTCCTGGGTGTAAATGGAGGAATCAGTTATAACCCTGTTCTCGCTCGCCGTCAGCTTGGATATCCCCTGAAGGACAAACCAAACAGCGCTCATGTGGAGAATATTTTCTTTAAGGGAAGTTCAGAATTGAAGGGGGAAATTCTAAAAGCTTGGGGACATGTACACAAGAAAGGAAAGGAAGACTTAGGGAAACCTAATTGCGTCTCTCTCGAGCCTTATCTCCAATGGGTCCGAAAGAGAGCTATTCAGCTGAAGATGCCTTATTCTCAGTAGAAACCTATGGCTTTAGAGGAGGAAAACACAATGATCTTTATGTCTGAAGAGGAGAAATTAAAGATTGCTTTGAGGAAGTCACAACAAACTGTAATAGCCTGGAAATACAAGTACCAAGTGGCCATGGAAGAGAATGATGAACTCCGTAGACAACTACAGGTGAAAGATGAAGAAGTTAATGCTTATAAGAAGAGGAAAACACAGGAAGGCTTACCTTCTTCCAGCTCTCAGCCAACTCCATGGAAGCTAGTCGTGGACAAACTCGTTCTCGAGAAGACTCAGATGGAAGAAGAAATCAAGAAACACAAAGAAAAAGAAGAGTTTTATTTAGAATACTGTCAGCCTTATATTTAGGACTTTTGTAGAATGTACTAGAATTTTGTAATTCAAATCTTGAAAATCAATGAAATGAAATGATGTTTTGATCTGAGTTCCATGAAACCTTTGCATTTGCATTTTCATTAATTAATCATTCAAGGAACTAAAGATTGTTTTGCAGATATTATAGGATAGATTCTGGAAAGAAAGCAGAGGTTGTGTTCCAAAGACCAAGATTGGAGAACTTGAAGAAACTGGTAAGTTTAGTAGAAGACCCCGAAGCATTCAAAGAGAAGTATGGGAATATGCTATCTTTGCTAGAAGTTCAAGTGTATGAAGAGATGTTATCCGCACTCGTGCAATTCTATGATTCAACCTATCATTGCTTCACATTTCCAGATTATCAGTTGCTACCAACTTTGGAAGAATATTCCGCCCTGATGGGAGTAGGCGTCACTCCTAGCCCATTTTCTGGAAGAGAGGGGACTCCTAATGAAAGAGCAGTTGCAGAGGCCGCATATTTGGAGGTGGACGAGGTACGATCTCATATGGGTGCTAAGGGAGGGTTGTATGGATTTCCAGCTATGTTCCTGTATGAAAAAGCTCAGAGCTATGCCTTGTCAAAGAATACTGAAGCATTTGAGGCCATCCTGGTTTTACTAATCTACGGACTGTTTTTGTTCCCGACTGCTAGTGATTTTGTGGACGCAAATGCAATCAATCTTTTCTTGATCAAAAATCATGTACCCACCTTGCTGGCTGATACGTACTTTACCCTCCACCGAAGGAACCATTATGGAGTTGGACGAATTGAGTGTTGCACCGTTCTCCTGCACAAGTGGTTTATTTCGCACTTGTCAGAAATTCCAGCCATCTGGGATAAGCAAAATGGGCTCTCATGGACAGAAAAGTTGCTATTACTTAAACACTCAGATATTAAGTGGTATGACCCTATGTATGGAGGAATTGCCATGATCCAAAGTTGTGGAGATTTCCCGAATGTACCGCTTATCAGCGTCAATGGTTGCATCAGCTATAATCCTATTCTGGCTCGTCGAGAGTTGGGGCACCCCATGGAAGATGAACCAGATCCAGACTTTTTAAGAAGATTTTACTTGGAAGAAGGGAAGAATCCCGCTTACAGGGCTTGGATCATGTATGCTTGGCGTTATGTCCACACGAGGGGAGTGACTGCCCTAGGTTACGACGACACTACTGTTTCAGAATCTTACCTATCATGGGTAAGAGAAGAGGCGATGAAGATGTTCTATACTCGCTTTGAGCCTGACTCACCCAAGCCTACTCTTGTAGAAGAATTGAAAGTTGCTTTGGCAAAAGCTGAAAAAGAAGGAAAAACTTGGAGAGATAAGTATTTCAAGGCTATGCAAGAGAAGGAAGAACTTCAAGAATTGATCCATCAAGGTGGAAAGAGAAGTCAGCCAGAAGACGAAGGGCCATCCAACCAGAAGATTTAGAATCCTTTTGTTTTCTGTTTCATTTCATCATGTATTTTGTATTAAAGACTTATATTTCAGTTTCAGAATTGTTATTGTAAAACTCTCAGTTGTTAATCTATGAAGACTTTGAATTTGCTTATTTCCCCATTGTTATAATTTCTGCAAATATTTCTTTGGATTCCTTGAATGATTAATTTTGCATTGTCGCATTTTTGCATTCATAAGCATCGCATGTGCATTGTGTTGTGTCTCATCTCGTTGTCTTGTCTCCAGAAAGAATCACACTGAATCCTCAACACCGATACAACACCCGAGCCCAAGCTCGCCTAAGAATGGAAGGATAGAATTTGGATGTGGACAGAATTGATAATGAACTTGGAGAGCTACGAGGAGGCATGGGGAAGATCAGGGAAGCCTTACAAGTCATTCGTGCCATGTTAGACACTCAAGCCACTGTTGTTTCTGAGATCACTAGCATAGCTGCAGAGCCGATCCCAACGGCAGTCACTGTTGCAAATGTTCCACCATATGGGTTGCCACCTGGTTTTGTACCGCCACCAATAGTCAATCAACAAGCAGTTCCTTTAGGGCCAGAAGTTCCGCAAGCTATTCCTACTTACACTCAGCCTTCTGTTCAGGTTCAAGCGCGCCCTGTTTTTCATAATCCTCCACCAGTGTACGAAGGTCTTGATGGGTATGAAGAAGAAAGCGGACGACATGATAAGTTGAAAGAAAGTGTAGAAACTATCGGAAGAAAGGTCCGAGCAATGGAACGGAACGATATCTTTGGTACTGGCGTCGGAGATATGTGTCTAGTATCCGGATTGGTGATTCCACCCAAGTTTAAAGTTCCAAATTTCGATCAGTATTCCGGTGCAACCTGTCCTTGCACACATCTAATCATGTACTATCGAAGAATGGCTGCGCACGTTGAAGACGACAAGTTAATGATCCACTATTTCCAAGATAGTTTGAAAGGGGCTCCGGCCAAGTGGTATTTAAGTTTAGACCAATCAAGGATTCACAATTTCCAAGACTTGGCTGACGCTTTTATGAAGCACTATAAGTACAACATGGATATGGCTCCGGATAGAAGACAATTGTTAAGTATGTCACAGAAAAGTACATAATCGTTTAAAGAGTACGCGCAACGGTGGAGAGAGACAGCATCTCAGGTGGAACCTCCTCTGAATGAAAAAGAATTAACAGACTGCTTTGTTGACACGGTAAGACCAGAGTTTTATGAAAAGATGGCCAGTAGTGTGTCTGCAAGTTTTTCTGATATCGTAGCCGTGGGAGTAAGAGTAGAGTTGGGAATGAAGAACGGGAAGGTGGCCAGCAGCACTAGCAGTTCCAGTAACAGCAATGTCAAGAAGGTTAGTAGTGGTTTTCACAAAAAGAGAGAAGGTGAGACAAATGCAATAATGGGAAGAAGGAATCGTATTTTGACACCACTGTATCAGCATTACCAACAGCCTCAACAAGGGTTTTTCCAGCAAGTTCAGCCAAATTATGCTCAGTAAAATCAGCAACAGCGACCAGTATATCCAGTACAGTATGCCCAACAACAATATGTGGTAGCTGTAGCCCCAGCATTTAACCATCCTGGCCCAAGTTATCAGTCAGGGCAGCCAGCGCCCGCATATCAACCAAATCAACAAGGGTATCAACGAGCGCCCAACGCTCCGCCCTATCAACAAAACCATCAGCAGAGAGTTCAACAACCCAGACAGAATTATCAAAACCGGAGGCCAACCACAAAACCTCCACTTCCACAAATACCAATGACATACACAGAATTATACCCTTCTTTAGTTCACCAAGGTTTGATAACAACAAGGCCACTGAATCCAGATACAACATCTCCCCATTACAACCCAAATGCTCATTGTGCTTTTCACGAGGGTGCCGCTGGCCACGACCTGGAGGGGTGCTTTGCTTTGAAACATCTTGTGAGAGAGTTGATGGAGAAGAAAATCTTGTCTTTTGATGATGTACCACCCAATGTTAAAAGTAATCCACTACCAAACCACGGAGGGGTCAATGCAATAGAAGGGTCAGATGAGAAGATAGTTGATGATGTGACAAAGATCAGAACACCGTTGAAAACATTACACGAGAAGTTGTCAAAAGTAGGGTTGTTTGAAAGCATTCATAATAACTGTAAAGAATGTTCTGTTGATTCTAGTGGGTGTGATGTGATACGAAAGGATATACAAAGATTGATGAATGAGGGGATATTGCAAGTATGTAGTCCATTGAGGAAAGAAGAAGTTTCTGTGATTGA
This sequence comes from Lathyrus sativus, assembly GCA_963859935.3. Lineage (NCBI taxonomy): Eukaryota > Viridiplantae > Streptophyta > Magnoliopsida > Fabales > Fabaceae > Lathyrus > Lathyrus sativus. Next base: position 6,229 of record CAWUDS030004171.1, on the reverse strand, counting down.
GCCCGTTTTTGATCTGTCCAAGAGAAAAGAGAAAGTTCCGATATTCAACAAAAGTGTGAAGCCTATCTTCAACAAAACTGCTATTGGTCAGCCTCGACCAATTGTAGTCCAAAAACCAAGACCATTTCCTTATGATAACACAAGGGCCGTTCCGTGGAAATACAACGTGACCGTGATAGACTAAGAATCAAGAAGAGTTGTTCAGACAGATGATCAGATGGACGTAACAAACATTGCAGGCACTAGCAAAATGACCCGTAGTGGTCGGATCTATCAACTGAAAGTGTCAGTAGCTATTCCCAAAGAAGTTACTCTCGCCACGATAACCAAAGAAAGAGAAACTCCGAGCACAGAAGAAGAAAATGATGAGGAATTTTTGAGAATTATTCGAAGAAGTGATTACAAAGTGATAGATCAGCTTCATCAGACGCCATCAAAAATATCAATCTTATCACTCTTGATAAATTCTCCAGCTCACAGGGAAGCATTACAAAAAGGGTTGAGACAGGCCCATGTAATGAAAGATATTTCTCTCGGTCAGTTTGATTCGGTAGTAGCCAACATCATAGCATGCAACATGTTGAGTTTCAGTGATGCTGAATTGCCGAAAGAAAGACGTAATCATAACCGTGCGCTGCACATCTCTATTAAATGCCAAGAAGACACTCTGGCCCAAGTGTTGGTCGACACAGGATCCTCATTAAATGTACTACCCGCAAGATCACTCGCCAGATTAGCATATGCAGCGGCAGAGATGAAGCCGACATCATTAATTGTAAAAGCTTTCGATGGTTCAAGAAGAATGGTTATTGGTGAGGTAGAGTTACCGATTTTGGTAGGACCCCATGAGTTCAACATTGTATTTCAAGTAATGGACATCAATCCAGCTTACAGTTGTTTATTAGGACGTCCTTGGATCCATGAGGCTGGGGCAGTGGCTTCCACCCTGCATCAGAGAATGAAGTTAGTGGTAAATGATAAACTAGTAATTGTACATGGTGAAGAAGAACTAATGGTTAGCAATCTGCCATCATTTCGGTACATTGAAGCAGATGAAGGCGCGTTAGAAACCTCCTTTCAGGCACTCGAGATAGCTAATGCAGTGATGTTGGAAGAAACAGTGGCTAAGAGTGGTTCGTCTTTTGCATCCGCTCAGAGCATCAAGTCTACGCTAAAGGAAGGCATTCCTGCAGGCTGGGGAGAGGTCATTGAGGTAAAACCAAAGATGGATCGCCAAGGGTTGGGTTACAAACCAACTCATGATGAAGCACCGACACATGACAAAGGACATCCAAAGACTATACAGGAAGTATTCATCAGCGGAGGTTTCCAAGTCAGTGCTGTGGAAGAAGATTTTAAAGATGAAGACCTGGAGCATTTAGTATATCATTGCAACACTGCCTTGAGCAACTGGGAAGCAATTGAGATTCCTTTGGTTTTTCCTGAGCCAAAGTAATTTGTTTGTCTTTCGTTTCTTGTTTTTGTTGTTTTTGTTTTAAATCTCCATAGCCATGCCCAAGGCTATAGGAATGTTTTGTAAGGGCCCCGAGCTTTCAAGAAAATTAATGAAAAATGAACTATTTTGTTAATTTCCTTGTGTTATTTCCTTTACTGCTTTTGCTTTCATTTTAAACAAAAAATGGAAATCTTAAAAAACCAAAACGTTCTTTCTCTGTTATGTGCCGCATTTGTCTTTGTGTGTTTTAATAAAATAAGCCATTCCAACGTGCAACGATGTCCTAAAACCCATTGAATCCTATGACTTTGCATTCCCTCTAGACTTTGATTCACCAATATACCAAGCGGAAGATGAGGATGAAGATTTTGAAATCCCTGATGAACTGGTAAAATTGGCACACCATGAGCATGCAGAGCTTTAACCCTACAAAGAACAGGTAGAAGTCATTAATCTTGGCACCAAAGAAAACAAGAAAGAAGTCAAGATTGGGGCAGCTCTAGAGGCAGAAGTCAAGCAGCAACTAGAAGAACTCTTGAAAGAATATGTGGATGTATTTGCTTGGTCCTACTAGGATATGCCGGGTCTAGACACTGATATAGTAGTTCACAAATTACCGCTTCGACCAGAATGCCCACCGGTTAAGCAAAAGCTCCGAAGAACAAGACCTGACATGGCTCTCAAAATTCGAGATGAGGTGAATGTCGCTACTACGAAAATCGGCGCCGGCTGAACAGAAGAGTCGCCACTGTGCGTTATTTATCCCACGGGAGGGAAAGGAAACGCTCAGAGTAAACCTCGCACAACACGGGAAAGGTATGGTCGTTGCAACCAAAACCTGGGTTCGGGAGTCGGTTACGCAAGGGGAAGGTATTAGCACCCCTCACGTCCGTCGTACTCGACGGGATCCACGCTTGTTTTCGGGTATGGATTGTTATTTCTATCTACTCTAAAGGTCAGGGTTAAAAAGAAAAGAAAATGACTCGGCAAAGTATCGCACTTTATGCCTACGTATTCCCGTCTGGAACGAGAAATCAGAGTCAACGTAGTTCGCCTACCTACGGGGAAGGAGGGGAAGGTTGCTCGCTAGGATATCGCATCCTATGCCTACGTACTTTCATACAGCATGAAAGATCAGAGCAAACGTAGTTCGGGCCACGTATGACACATGTATGTTTTGATTGTTTTTATTCCTTCTGAAAAAGGGTTTTCCTGATTAACAGTCCAAGCGGACAAAAATGACGTTTTGATGAGTTCACATTCTTTTACGGAAGAAGTGTCTTTTATTGTGTTTGAAATATTTATTGTGTTTTTCTGTTTGTTTTGAGGAAGAAGAGACAGAACTCTAACCTACGGTTGCGAAGGGAATCAAACTAACCTAATGTTATCATGCATGGGTTAAGACCTAATGTCTATCATGCTCCTCTCTTGCACAGAGAGAAACAGAGATCCTAAGGGAATAGACGGAAACAGAAACAATAGCAGATATATATAGTAAAGCAGTAAAATGCATGGATGCAACAATACAAGCGAGGCAAGGGAGTCCCACTCAACCTCGAACCTAGAAAACAATAGGCAAAAGTGAACAGGATTCACTTTCAACCCAACAGGTTAAACGTCAAACAATACAGTCAGGGAAAACCAATCAATACATCAGAAATGAACAGCAAAAATAAACAGCCACAGCAGCTCTGCATCAACATTTATCTTCAAGTCATCATCAAACAGCTACCAGCTTCAGCAAGCATCAATCTCCATAGCCTTCAAGCAAGGTCTCTGATTATCAGTCTTCCATCTGCAATGGCTTTTCTTCAAGTCTCAAACTCCAAGAGGAATATCAGTCAACCAGATGAAGTGAATGAATGTTAGACAGTCAATTACCTACCAAGGGTGGTTCATTAACTGTTAACATTATACAGACAATTTTCTCTCAAAAGTTCTATCTTTCAAATACATTCACTGATCCTTCCAAAGGAAGGAGGTGGATATTTGAAAGAGACTTTTAATCATAGAGAAAGGATGGATGCAGACAAGGCATTCCATGTTTGAGAAACAAGCTTTCTAATCTAGGGCTCTGACTAGCTCCTAAACTCTACACTCTTCAACAGCTGCCAGCACAGAATCTCCTCATCAACTCTGGAAGTTGGACTTCAATCTCTGGATCTCCCATGGCTTCATCATCACAAGTCTTCAGCTCTCCTAATCCCCAAGCAATCCCAATACCCACACAGACAGATGAAATAATCCCCAGAGAGGGCACACCACACCAGTCAAGCAAATATAGACAGTACTAATAGCAGTAGGGGAATCCTAATATTTTCTAAGGGATCTAATAACTACCCATAGTCCCTATAGTCCCATACCCCCAAAAATTCAATCTCTAAGTCCTAAGGGAAATGAACTAGTTTACCTGTATTATCACCTAAGTCCTAATTTTGGTCATGTTATTCACATCTAATCAAATCACCTAAAATTAAGTCCTAAAAATATGAATTAAATTTTATATACAAGATACATGTCTACTCTAATCAACCTAAAAATAATGGATTAAAAATGTTAAAGCATCTATTCAAACTAAAATTACCAAATTCATGTATCAAACAAAATGATTTTTACACCTATTTAAAAGAAAAATATGCCAAAAATATTAAAATAAAATGAAATTGGAATTTTTTTTGTATGACATTTTTCTTGACAAAATTATGAGTAATATGCAAAAAGAACCAATAAAAGAGAAGCATTTTCCAATTTTTTATGATTTTTGAAAGAATTAATATTTTGAAAGAAAATAAAATGAGAAATAATGGGTGAGGGTGCACTTAGTAATGAAATCAGTAAAAAAAAAAAAATTGGGCCCAGACCGGGGGGCGCGCATAGCAAGCACGTCTGGGCCCATGTGCACTCAGAAAGTAAACAAAAAATTAAAAACAGAACACGGTGCAGATAGTAATTGTTTCAGGCACAAGGGAGTTGGGCCTTGGTTCATGGGGTGTGAGTAGCAAAAAAAACAAATAAGCCCAAAGTTCGTATTAATGAAACGCAGAGTTTTAGAGAACTCTGGTTTCCCTCCGTTCTTGCTTTGAATTGCGGCCACACGATGCTAGGTCTTGGTCAAATATTTCGCGCGGATCCAACGGCCATGCGCTTTATCTTCAAGCTTGAGCTAATTAGGGTTCATGACAGCCATTGACATGCAGCTCCATACGCAAACTTCCAGTCTCTCTTCCTCACTCGTTAATCCATGAAATGCAACAAAACGAAGACCAATTTCGCGCCAAATCTCACGTTCTACCCAACTATGGTAGTGGTTTATGCTAATACACGTCGAATTCACGAACCCGATAGCAACAACTCTCAAGCACACTTAAGATTCATTCTCTTACTTCTCTAATTTCTTGGTACTAACCTACTCTACTCATGATGCTGATGATCCTGAACTAAAGCACGTGTATTATACCTCACTATCCCAGTAGTTCTAGGTCCACAAAGTTAACATGTCAAATCTCAACCTTCATGGATTGCGCTCAATTTTTCCAGGAATCATCCCTAGCGGTCTCTAAGCATAAAGATCCTAACCATATGATCTAGAAATGCATAAACAGAGAGTTTTGAATGGTTTTGCATACCTGCAAATTGATGATGGCAGGTGTGGTTGCGCTGCACTTCAAGGCTTGTTAATCTCCAATATTGATCTCCAATGGATGCTGATCATTCTGTTTGCAAGCACTTGGATGGATCTTGCTTGCTTCTTGAGTTTTGATCCAATTTGCACTTTTGAGGAGGAAGATTATGGCACCCGAAAATGGAACTATCTCAACCAAATCTTGATGAATTTCTGTTCTATGATGATGATGAAGTGGAATAGGATCAAGAATGGCAACAATTGATGAAGAATTGATGAAATTTGAAGAAGATTTGCAAAATTGAAAGAATGGGGTCAAAATATGAGTTTTTTGCCACAATGAACACCAACCCCAATTTTGGTCCACCATAGTCAATATATAGAGCCTCATGGAGCTTTCTAGAACCTGCTAGAACTTCCCTTGCACAAATTCCCTTGTTCACTTTGGGTTATGTGACTTCATGTATAAGCAACCTTGAATAACTCTCATATTTTGAGCCAAACTCAAAATTCCACTTTGGCCAATGTTCTCAAAATGATTTTTCCAATCAAAATGACCTATAATTTCACCTCATTTGGCCAAACTATGAAAAATCTCAAATTTAGGTCATTTTTTATTCATTAAATCCACCAATTTTGAAACCTTGTGCTATGAGTCTTTACAATATTTCATGGTCACTTTTCTAGACTCAAAATGTCATTTGGAGCAAGTTTTATGTTGTGAAGTTTTTCATTTGAAGCTTCCTTATATGAGTTTTGGGCATAGGCTTGAAATGACCTGTAATTCTCAGATGACCAAAATACCCTTTGCTTGCCAAGACCATAAGTAGAGTTCCACAAATCATATGAAGGCATACCATACCATTATAGAAATCTAAGACAATGAGGAACAATTCTTATGTTGACCAGAAATTCATTTGAAATCTCTTTGAGGGGTAAAAACTGCTTGGAAGTCAAGTCACTTTCACAGACAAAATTTCAGATACCTCAGATGACCTGTAACTTGCAAGGACTATAACTTGAGTTCTATAAATCTCCTTAATGTCTTCCACCAATAAAATTAAAGGTATTGATATCCTTTACAAGTTTCATGTTGGCCAAGGATCCATTTGAGACTTGCATTTTGAATTATCTTGCTGGGAAGTTTGCCC
>CAWUDS030004170.1:5000-37163 GCA_963859935.3 Lathyrus sativus | reverse complement strand
TTTGTTCGTTGAGTTCTCCGACTCTGATAATGGTTGTTTGCTGAGCTTGTGGCTCCGATTGTTGTTTACGTTGAGCATCCCGACTCCGATAAATATTCATTTTTGGTGTGATCCTGTTATTGCGTTGAGGGCTCAGACTCCGGCAAATTGCGTAGAAAGATTCAAATTTTGTGCTCGTTGAACACTCAGGTTCCGACATTTCCAAGTCACCCCAACAGAGATGGTCAGTCAAGGTCCGTGGATTTATCAGATGATTGGGTGGTCGTTGCTGCAATAACCAAGATTCGGTTCTTTGGAGTGTTTTCCCAAGCAGTGGTGTCGTTTACTTTTGTACAGTTTATTCTCGCGGTTGGAAAATTTCCGGGTTTTATTAGTATTCAACCGTCTCGTACCACGAATGGTTGAAAGTCGTTCGCTCTTCACCCAATCGGGTCCAAGTCGCTTGAATAGGGGCAGCTGTTGCACCCTAAAATTTGCTTAACCTTATTCGCTTGGTTTATGTTTCAATATCATTAGCATTTGCATATAGAGTCATGTACATAGTCTAAGCATCTGCATAGCATAGCATAGCAAGTCAGCCAACAGGGACCAATCATTATGAGCCTATCAAGAGGTTATTATTCTAATTCAATCTCCTTCAAGTCATCAGGAAAAATTTGAAAGCTAAAGAGGTCAATAGATCAAGCAGTGCATCTATCTCCTATCTGAGGGTGTCTGGGGATCATCAAAGAAATTGTGAGCTGTGGGCTGAGCATGGAGAGTATATGGACATCATGGGAGATTTAGAAAGTCATTTGGAGAAAGAGGCAAGTCATTGATATGATCACAAGAGTTGCAGTTGAAGACAGTCAACTAGGGGGTCAACTCTGGGTCAACTCTAGGTCAATTGACTGATGGAAAGGCATTAAGGGCTATTGGAGGGATGTGGGGTTCATAATTTGACATGTAGAAGAGGATATGGTGATATGCCAAGAAGAATTCAAGAGAAATCAAGAAGAAGAGGAGTTTCTAAATTAGGGTTTCTGTGTAAAATCCCCTAGTTTAGGTCAAATTTCCAAGCAAGATAAGTAAAAATGAAAGCTTCAAATGGATCCTTGGCCAACATGGAACTTGTAGAGGATCTCAAGAACTTTAATTTGAGTGGTGGAAGACATCAAGGAGATTTATAGAACTCAAGTTATGGTCCTTGCAAGTTACAGGTCATCTAGGGTATCTGAAATTTTGTCTGTGAAAGTGACTTGTCTTCCAAGCAATTTTTACCCCTCAAGGAGATTTCAAATGAATTTATGGACAACATAAGAGTTGTTCCTCCTTGTCTTAGATTTCTAGAATGGTATAGTATGCCTTCATATGATTTGTGGAACTCTACTTATGGTCTTGGCAAGCAAAGGGCATTTTGGTCATCTGGTGATTACAGGTCATTCTTAGCCTATGCCTAAAACTCATACAAGGAAGCTTCAAATGAAAAACTTCACAACATCAAAGTTTCTCAAAATGCCATTTTAAGTCTATAAAAGAATTCATGGAAGTTGTGAAATGCATGGAATGAGACTTGACCAAAGATGGTGGAAAATGACCTAAAAAAGGCATATAAGTTGAAAAAGTTGAAATGAAAAATTGGTTTGGGAGATGTACAAATCCAAAATAGGTCATCCAATATGTCATTTTGAATCAAAACATCATTTTAAAAACAATGGTTCAAATAGATTTTTGATTTGAGGTCTTAAAATGGGGGCTACTTTGTAAAGTTCATGCTTGCATATTAAGGAACCTTTGCAAATCTTCACACAAGGCAAAACCAAACTTATTTTTTTCACATACACCTCCAATATCTCATGAAAGGAGATTTTAATACAAGTTTACAAAGGTGCAAGCATGAGATAAGAGATATTCAATATGTCATTACAAGAGAAGTTCCATTACTTTCTAGATGATTCTCAAAGTTTCTATAAGCTTCTAGACCCTTCCATTGGTTTCTATATATTGGTTTGATCATAATGAAGAAAAGGTTGGTGATGGTTAATGGTAAGTGGTGAAGGTAAGTGCAAAAAAGATCAAAATTCTTCCACTTTGCAAAACCCTAACAAACTCTCTTTCTCCTTCATTTTCCATTTGATTCTTCTCCACAAACCTTTCATTCTGATCATGATGAACAAGGGCATACCAAATTAGAGGAAGATCCATGGAGATTTGAAGCTTTGGTGAAGAATTTGCAAGAAAAGCAAATTGATATCAAACTCAAGATTCAAGCAATATACATCAAAGTTTTTGCAAACAGAAAGATCATCATCAATAAGAGATCAATCCAGGAGAGTTACAAGCGTTGAAAAGGAGTGCAACTGCATCTGCCATCATCAAGCAACAGGTTTGCAAAAGCACCTCCATCTCTTTATTTATGCATCATTAGGCTAGGTGGTTAGTATAGAACTTGTTAGAGACCATTAAGGATTGATGCTGGAAGTTTAGAGAGCATTTAGTGAGGTTCGAAAGTTTGACATGCTTGCTTTATGGAACAAGAACTCATTGTGTAATGGATCTTAATTCAAGATAAATGGCTTAGAGTGATCAGTGATACGTACTGAGCGTGATAGTATCAAGAAAATGAAGAAGCACGAAGGTTGATGTCAGAGAAGCATGGTGAAACCCTAGCCTTCGTGTCCTCTGTTTGGGATCTATAGGGAGTGTTAGCAAAAACCAAGACCATGAATGGATTCCTTGTGATTAGTAGATCATTTTAGGGTTTTGAATTTTTCGTTTTCATCAAGTAACCATGGAGAACGATGTGGTTGAATATTCGTGCATGAATCCTGTTCTGATGAAACCCTAGTGGTATTTTGGAGAAGACGAGTTTTCTACCGTCAGATCGTTCTGTTTGCTTGACCTTTTAAGCTGATCGTACGGCTGGGATTTAAAAGAAAACGGAGGGAATTCCGTGGAGCTAAACGTCGCCGTTTCAATAAGTGATGAGTTCTGGGCTTCAGCAAGTCAGTGCTACTCACGCCCCCACCCGCGGCCCAAGTCCATTTTTTAACTGAAATTTGTTGCTATTTCCACCGCAGATTTATCGTTTTTCTTTCAGTTTTTTCATGTATTTTTCTGAGCGCATATGGGCCTAGGGTGTTCGCTAATGGCACCCCCTTCCACGGCCCATCTGGGAATTGAACTGGGCGCAGTTATGTTTGACACCCCCTCCCCATTTCATTTTAATTTCTTTTATTTTAATTTCCTTTATTTTCTTGCATTCTATAAAAATCATATAAAATAGGAAATTGATTGTTTTTTAATTCTTGTTTTTTCTACATGTTCATAATTCTGTCTAGAAAAATATCAATAAATAAAATTGGCATTTTATTTTCTTTTAATATTGTTTAGCATATTATTCTTTTAAATAGCCTTTTTAATTGATTTTAGTTGATACTCAATCTTGTAGAATTTGTATTAGGACCTTCCCTTAGGATTTTTGAGCCATTATTTTTGGCATAATTAGATATTGAATCATAGTTTCCCCTGGATTTATCTCATGATTTTTTAGATTAAAATTTGATTAGTTTGTTAAGCATAGTCTTAGTGTACTCAAATTAGGGTTTTAGGTTGTATAGCTGAACTTGAACAATTTTATTTTGGGATTTTTAGGACAAATTAGTATATGGGGACTATAGGGATTAGGGGTAGTTATTAGATTCCTTAGAAAATATTAGGATTCCCCTACTGCTATTAATACTACTATATTTGTTTGACTGGTGTGGTGTGCCCTCTCTGGGGATTATAATTTGTCTGTGTGGGTATTGGGATTGCTTGGGGATTGGGAGAGCTGAAGACTTTGATGATGAAGCCATTGGAGATCAAGGAACTGAAGACCAACTTCCAGAGTTGATGAGGAGATTCTGTGCTGGCAGCTGTTAAAGTTTGTAGGATCTAGGAGTTAGGCAGAGCCCTATAGTAGTCAACTTGATTCTCAAACATGGAAGGTCTTGATTGCCTCCATTCTTCTCTGTGATGCAGAGTCTCTCTAAGACACTCACCCCTTTCCTTTGGAAGGCTTGGTGCTAATGTCTAAGAGATAGAACTCTTGAGAGAAAATATCTTATGTGTTAGTAGCAGTTTGTTTGCCACCCTTGGTAGTCAACTAATTGCTTAACACCCAATTCACTCTTGTGATTGATCCCTCATCCTGGAGGTTTGAGACTTGAAGAAAAGCCATTGCAGATGGAAGATTGATAATCGAGACCTTGCTTGAAGACTGTGGAGATGGAGATTGAGGCTTGCTGAAGCTTATAGCTGATTGGAGATGACTTGAAGATAGGTGTTGATGCAGAACTGCTGTGGCTGTTTATTTTAGTTGTTTCTGATGTATTGATTGGTTTTCTGGACTGTATTGTTTGCTGTTAACCTGTTGGGTTGAAAGTGAAGTCTGTTCACTTTTGCCTATTGTTTTCTAGGTTCGAGGTAGAGTGGGACTACCTTGCCTCGCTTATATTGCTGCATCCATGCATTTTACTGCTTTACTGTATATATCTGCTATTGTTTCTGTTTCTGTCAATTCCCTTAGGATCTCTGTTTCTCTCTGTGCAGGAGAGGAGCATGATAGACACTAGGTCTTAACCCATACATGATAACATTAGGTTAGTTTGATTCCCTTCGCAACCGTAGGTTAGAGTTCTGTCTCTTCTTTCTCAAAACAAACAGAAAAACACAATAAATATTTCAAACGCAATAAAAGACACTTCTTCCGTAAAAGAATGTGAACTCATCAAAACGTCATTTTTGTCCGCTTGGACTGCTAACCAGAAAAACCCTTTTTCAGAAGGAATAAAATCAATCAAGACAGACCTGTGTCGTACGTGGCCCGAACTACGTTTGCTCTGATCTTTCATGTTGTATGAAAGTACGTAGGCATAGGATGCGATATCCTAGCGAGCAACCTTCCCCTCCTTTCCCGTAGGTAGGCGAACTACGTTGACTCTGATTTCTCGTTCCAGACGGGAATACGTAGGCATAAAGTGCGATGCTTTGCCGAGTCATGTTTTCATTTTCTTTTCTTTTAACCATGACCTATAGAGTAGATAGAAATAACAATCCATACCCGAAAACAAGCGTGGATCCCGTCGAGTACGACGGACGTGAGGGGTGCTAATACCTTCCCCTTGCGTAACCAACTCCCGAATCCAGGTTTTGGTTGCGACGACCATACCTTTCCCCGTCTTTGCGGTAGGTTTACTCTGAGCGTTTCCTTTCCCTCCCGTGGGATAAATAACGCACGGTGGCGACTCTTCTGTTCAGACGGCGCCGATTTTCGCAGTAGCGACAAAATGGAAGAAAATAAAATGAAAATATGAAACTGGGGTGCAGATAGTAACCAGATGCAGTTCAATACGCGCATGGGCCCAAAATGGGGGTTCAGAAAGTAAACGCGCTAGGCTCATTCCTTAATCAGAAAATCAGAAAGAAAAAGGGAAAGAAATTGAGAAAAACGTGGTGGGAATAGTAAGGGGATTCAGTTCAAAATTGAGTGGGCCTCGCAAAGGGGGTGCGGACATCAATTATTTACTTAAGCCCAAGACCTCACTTAAATGAAACGCCTGCGTTTCATGCTTCTCAGAATTTCCCTCTTCAAGTTGAAATTAAATCGTGTCCGTTGGATTTAACTCTAGTCAACCAGTCTTGCTTGATCTAAGGGCATGGAACTCATCTTCTTCCTCCAGCCATGAATTGGAGGGAAACATCCATGGAACAGAGCTTCAAACACTCATCTTCCTCAACTCGGATTCTATTAATACCTCACTAAATGCAACAATTAAAAACCCTAGATTGCTCCAAATTTCAACAGGAATCTAGCCATGGCATCAGAACTCATTGAAACTCTCTCAAACCTAAAACCCGATCGTGAATCAAAAAGAAGCTCAAACCTCAACTATCATGGTTCTTGAAATTTCTTGGCTCAGAATGATCACCCTCTTGCCCTGATTAATTTCCACTATAGAACTCAGATTATATCTCGATATCCAGCATGTTCTTGATCATCAAAGAAATGGTGTCCAATATTCAACCTTCACCAATTGCTCTCTAACTCTCCAAAATCCATCACCTATGTGTCTCTAACCTTTCTACACTAACAAACTAACCTAATTGTGCATAAAATATGGTGTAGAGTGAATTTTACAAACCTGGTAAATCTTGATGAACAAATGATGAAATCCTTCACTTCAAGCCTTGAAACTCTTCAGAAAGTTTCCTTAGATGCTAATCTTGCTACTGTTTGCAACAATTTTGATGGAGGGGGCTTCAATCTCAGAATTCGATTCTGACTTGCTACCTTGAAAGTTCAATCACCAACTCTTCAATTCACCATGGATTGACTCTCAAATTGATCTGCACAGCTTCACTATGATCTATGGAATGTGTATGAATGGAAAGAATGAATGGAAATGGTTCAGAATAGGGAATTCACTTTCAACTTGCAATGGAAGCAATTGAAACAACCAACTCTCTCTTCTCTCAAATCTTACACCAACCTTGCATCTGAGCAAGTTATACATGTTATATAGAGTGGTTTAGAATCATCTAGAACCATCTAGGACCTTCCAATGAGAAAATGGCAATCTCATGTCATGACATTTTGATTTCACTTCTCACCATATGCTATCTCATGCCAAGCCTCTTGTAACCTTTGTAACTGACTTGAAATTCTCCCCACATGATATGCATGGTGTGTTGAAATGCATAACTAACTTGTTTATTGAGTTTCTTTGAATTTTGCTTTGGTGCCTTAAGATGCAAGCAAGCCATTTCTAAAGCAGCCCTATGATCTGGGCCTCAAATCAAAATTGTGGCTGAACCATTGTTTTTAGAATGTATTTTAGAGTCAAAATGACCTATTATATGACATGGTTTGGATGTGTAACTTGTGATTTCCAATTTTCAATTTCAACTTATTTAACTTATGCCTCCATTTTAGGCCATTTTTATCACTTTTTGATACAATCCTTTTCAACATCTCATGACCTCCCTACTAGCCTTAAAACATCATTCTAAGCAAGTTTTATGTTGAAGATTTTTCCATTTGAAGCTTGGAAATAGGAGATATGGCCTTATGCTTGAAATGACCTATAACCTCCAAATGACCAAAATGCCCTTGACTTGCCAAAGCCATAAGTTGAGTTCTACAAATCCTATCAAGGACTTATAGTACTCTCTAGAACTCTAAGAAGATTATATACAAAATTCATGTTGACCAAGAGTTCATAGGAATCATCCTACTAGGGCAAAAGTTGGATGCAAGTTGGGTGACTTTCAAGGACCCAGATTCACATACCTCAGATGACCTGTAATTTGTCAAGGCCATAATTTGAGTTCTACAAATCCTATCAAGGACTTCTAGTACTTAAATTAAAGCTAAGAATAAGCTCTACAACATTCATGTTGTGGGGAATATGATATGACAATCACATCTTGAGCTAAACTGGCTTGAAGATAAGGATCAAACTAGGGGATTTTACACTGTCAAGCTTTAGAAACCCTAGCTTAAAACTTCTCAAACTCCTCAATCATGATGAGTTGGTCTAGGAATCACCCTTATAGAATCTCAATGCATCATTCCGTGATCACATGGCTCTTGGATTAGGTCTCAACCCTCTCCAAATCATCAGTTGACCTAGGGTTGACCTAGTCAAACCCTAATTCCACCACTCATGGCTGAGTCTTCTGACTTCTTGTACAATGACTTATCTAGGCTTCATGATGGCTTTCAAGACATCTCATAAGCTTTCTCAAAGCTTCAATTCCATCCTCATAGTCTCAGAATCATATGAGGAGCTCCCACAACTCTCAAGTTATGAGGCACACAACCTTGGTTTCAACCAATCTCTCTAAGGATCTCTTGAGTTCTCTAACAAAGATATCAACCTTTGAACACTTGAATAACCTTCTTGGCTAGCTTCAAAGTCTCATATAACTCTTGCTGGGTGATCATACCTCTTGATCTTCTGCCCACACATCAATGAGATGCAGATGATGAATAAAATGAACACAAGCTTGGTAAATAAATGTTGGTCAAATTTTGGGGTGCAACACTTCGTTTCCAACGGGACTCGGTAATAAAATTAGGTGTAAAACGTTATTAAATTCTATTTTGGCTTTAGTTTCCAAGTTTAAATCTTAATGTTTCGTCACGAGAGTGAAAAGAAAATAAAGGTTCGAGTCCGCGAGAGTGTGAGAATTGGACCCGATAGTTGGAACTGGGCATTAATTCTAAATATAGCAAGAGTGCTTTAGGTATCAGTTAGAATCTAATTAGTTTTCAAAATATTCTTCTTAATTAAAATGGGTGAGCGAGAGCAAAATCTCATGGTTAGGTAGTGTGGTTTTAGCCAATAGCGTGAGAGTGCGAGATAGAGTCTTTAAACTAATAGTTTCTACGGAACATAATTTAACTATAATTTAACGCTTATAGTTTACAGAGTCCCTGAGGAACACGAAATCCATATTCCGACCTCTCTTTATTAACATATTTCCAAATCTTCAGTAATTTAGGTTTTATTTTCATCCAAACCAATTAATCACTGGCCTTAGCATTACATAACACAATTGATAACATTAGATTGATTATTAGTCCTCGTGGTTTGATATCTTTCCAAACTACACGATAGATTGTATACTTACAGTTAGATCATCCGATGGACTCGTAAGGGGACTAATTTAGTAAATGTTGTGATTCTGTTGTTGCATAGTATAGACTAAGGCAACAAAATTTCCCTTTTTATTCGTCGATTGTATGTCAAACACTCGCTCTCAAGACGAAAAATTAGAGCAACTGATTGACGATATCGAGCATTTTATTAATTTAAGACGCCGAATCAATGAATTTCGGATAAAATGCAATCTTCTTGAACCTATCATGCCTTTTCCATAACTAAAATCATTTATGGCTGCAAATCCGCCGAACTATCATTTTAAGGACTATGTTGTTTTATTGTAAGATGAAGCACACAATAACATTGTTGCCCCTACCATCGAGCGAAATGATTTCGAGCTGAAACCTCCACTATTACAAGTCGTTCAACACAACCAGTTTTTTGGTAGCCCTACGGACGACCTGAATCTTCATTTATCAATGTTTGTGCAATACACTGACATAGTAAAAGCAAATGATGTTAGTAATGAAGTCATAAGATTAAGACTTTTTCCTTTCTCTTTAAGAGATAGAGCTAGAGATTTTCTCTAGTCTCTACCATACAACTCTATCATTATGTAGGATGAGTTGAATAAAATCTTCCTAGCACGAAACTCCTACCTAGCAAGACTGCTATGCTAAGAGCCCAAATCAACCGATTTAGGAAAAAAGACAGTGAATCTCTTTTTGATGCTTGTGAAAGATACAAGGACATGATGAGGCTCTACCCACATCATGGGCTTGAACAATGGTTGATTATCCATACTTTCTACAATGGTTTTCTATACAACACCAAGCTGAACTTGGACGATGTAGATGGCGACGCTCTAATGGACAAACCTTATGAAGACGCTGATCCACTCATTGAAATCATGGCTCATAACAACTTCTAATGGGGAGGTGAGCGAACTCCTACAGAGAAACCTGCTACGAAGAGCATAATGTACAAAATTAATAGCCTAGACCGTGTCAATGCAAAAGTGGATGTGCTTACGCAAAATATTGAGAGTTTGACTGTAACTCCAGCAGCTATCGTGGTTGGTGTGAAACCAACTGCGAATTATGTCGAACCCCTGGGTCCAGTAATGTTGAATGTCATCTCTTGGGTAGTATTCATACCGAACAAGTAAACTACACCCAAGGAAAATCGTACTCAAACACTTATAATCCTGGTTGGAGGAACCATCCTATTTTTTCCTACAAGAATATCAATGCTTTATTCGCTCCTATTGCGGTGAGAATTGAATATCAAGCTATTAATTAACTTGAATCAAAAATCATGAAGTCCCACATCAAGCTTTGAGTTATCCAAAGGAAATGGTAAAGATCGAAGAAAAACCTAAGTGTGCTTTGTAACAACACATCTAGAGATCTAAGGTTCAGGGGTTGGTTATACATAGGGAAGGTGTTAGCATCCTAAGTATCCGTAGTACTCTACATGAACCTCTTGTTAGTATTTGTGTGATGTTAAAGTTTGCTTGCTAAAGGAAATGGTGCTAAGGTAAAGACCTAAGGTATATACATTATGTATGCTCGCCAAGACATCGCATCTCATGCCTACGTAGCTTAACTAGGATGGAATCAGAGCAATCGTAGTTCACCTAACTAGGTGTGAAGAACTCTTAACTATGGTCAAGGTTCCAAGGGGAACGAGTGTTCATAACAATAAAACTCATGTAGAGTTGGCAAACTCTCTAAGTCTAAGTTGAAAAACCTAACTAGAGGGGTTGATTTTAACAAAAGTCAAAAGGGGAAGTGAGTACACATGGCAATGGTACACACATAGAGTTAACAAACTCTAAACTTAATTCTAAATCAAGACCAATTGGTTCTAACAAAACCAAAATGAGGGGAATAATTACTCATAACAATGGTACTTACACAGGGTTAACAAACCCTAAATCTTAAAGCTAGGTTAAGAGGGAAAATGGCTCTAACAAGGCCAAGATGACGACTCTAACAAGGGCATAAGATACGGTAAGAAGACTAGGCTATCCTAGAAGGTAGATGACAAAGAAGTCCATGAATGTTTCTTTTATTTGGAAATTGGTGAAGGCACCCACTTGTGACAACAAGTAATGACAGAAAAACTCAGAGGCAAATGATAACAATCACGTGCCCAAATAACATCACAAGCATATTAATGCTAAAACAAGATGATCAAAGCAAATGAATAAACATGATAACAATCAAAGGAAGTCAGTATTTTTACAATAAAATGTCAAATGTATCGACATGGCATCAAAAACATAAATAAAGCTCACATCAAAACAAAATCCACAAGCATGCACACAATGACATGTCAAAATGAAAATCATGAATTTAATACACATAAACATGGTGTTGCTCCACATGAGGGCACATAAACAAAAGTTTTACCTACCTAAACTTGAAAGATGAGTCAAACAACAAATGTAAAGATCAAACAATAGACCAAAGAGGCAAGTGAAACTCAAGGTACAACCATATGTGGACATACACAAAACATGTCTCTTAAGTAAAAACCAAAGAGGAAAACCTCACCACACTAGCCAAGCTTCTTACCAAATACAAATGACACTCATTCAAATCAAATTGACCAAGGGAAACCAAAAGAATCACCAAAAGAAACAAGAAAGCATTTTAAAACCCTAAATAACACACGAACTTTGAGCACCTGAAAATGCTTTAAAATAAAATTTTTTGAAGTTTTCTTTTTAGAAATAGAAAATAGACATAAAAATGAGATCATAACAAAAAAAAGGACTCAAAAGACCTTTGGATCACAAAGATATTATGGTTTAAAGTTGTGAAGAAAAATGAGAAAACCATGAATAAAAAAATTAAGGAAATGCATTTGGAGGGTTTGAACCCACGCTGTCTTACCCACAGTCCAAAATCTTACCAAGCCAACCACTCCGCACTTTAATTAATTCTATGATTAAAACAGAATAAATTTGTAAGACGAAGAAAAAAATAAGAAAATAGAAAAGGAATAAAAGAGTCTAGGGCGAGGGGGGATTCGAACCCCAGTCTCCCAAGGCCAATGCACGCTGCCTCTATCATTGGGGTGGCTATACATCTGTTGTATAAGCTAACCAAAAATAATAATATACTGAAAGCGAATGAACTTGGCCACGTCAGCATAAGTGACATCCACATCATCATCTTCTTCTCCATTCATTCTTCTCACTCAGATTTTCTCTCTTTCTCACACGAACAACAATAACGCATGTACTTCAACTCACCATATCTCATTCAATACACCATGAAAGTAAAAAATATAAAGACTAAAATTCAAGTACTTTTCACCAGGATCAAAGACATAACAATAATATGCTCTCAAAATGAATGCACACTTCACAAAAACAAGTCAAAGCCGTGTGTACCAAAACAGGACATGGATGAGAAACGACAGAGTTTCAAACTATAAAATACATGTAATGATTCAAAAATGATGTGATCCATTCAAGGAACAAATTTCTTTCACTAAGAAAATCATGACAACGTGAGCATGAAAAGTTAGAGGGAATGGAAAAACTACCTCTTGGAGTTGATCAAAGGTCTCTTCAATGGTGGTTGTAAAGTATAAATGAGGTGTTACTTGATCTCCTTAGCTCCTTGAGAATGGTTATAAGTGATCAGTTGATCTGGAAGAACCTTCCTTCTCCAAACCCGATAGTGATTGTTCCAAAGGTGGATAAAAATGGTGGATGATGGAAGTGATGTTGCAGATTGTGTTTTATGGTTGGAATCTTCTTAAGTTGATGTTTAATGAAGGTTTATGGAGTTTGTTTGGAGTTTAGGTGAGTCAGAAAGGTTTTGGAATGGATTTAGGCAAAAAACCAGAGGTTATGTGACTTGCTCAAAAATAAGGTTTCTTGGTGTTTTTCTCTCATCTTTTTCTTCTTCTCCTCTTGTATATGTTTCTGATCTTAACTCCCTCAGGTTATATGATCTTTTGGTTGGTTCAAGAACCAAAACCAACCTTAGTCAACATGAAAGGGATGTGTCTAGGGCTGCACGAGCCAGCATGATTCAGGTCATTAGGGAGGGTGTTTTTGGAGTGTTATGGATAGAGAAAATTTAGCATAGGGTAGGTGAAAGAAGTCTAAGGTGTGGCTGTAAGTTTGGGATATTTCAAGTATGTATGCAAGAGTCTTTTTTTCCCCTTTGTTGGTTTAAGTGATGAGAGCTTAATATGGTATGTTTTAGGATTAAGAATGACAGGTTTGTGCACAAGAAATAAGGCTTGGGATACTGAAATGGTTTGTCATATTTTGACACAAATTATGGTCGTGTGACTTAAGCAACTTGTCAAGGTGCAAAACATGGTTACAAGGTCTCTCTGGCACATCATAAGTCTTTAGTTTTTGACTCAAACGGTGAAGTCTTGTGTTTTTCGAAAAGAGGAAATATAGATGAACAACTTTCATCTTTTAAGCTTTTCGATTTGAGGCTGGGATCATGATGAAAATTGGGCATGAAAACTGGTCTAACAAGTTGGTCTAGGAAAGCCTGCGCATGACTTGGTCATGACTGGGGCAACTTTGTCAAGTGTTGGCAACCATGTTCATCTCACCATATCTTGAGTTGTAGAACTCCAATTGGGGAGTTCTTTAGATGCTTAGAAAGATGAGATGGAGGAGAACAACTTTGATGATGTAAACTTTTAGATTTGAATCTTGGAACTATAAAAAAGAAAGCTTGCAAGTTGAACAAAAACATGACTTTGGAGTGCCTTGGAAACTAAGGCAAATTGCCTAACTTGTGCCCAAAATCACCAAACTTTGTAATGCCATAAATTTTCACTTCTTGATCCAATTGAGGACTTATTTATATGCTTGGAAAGCTTAGATCAATAGGAGTATCTTTTATGTTAGATGAATTTTGATTTGAAGTCAAGAAACCCATGAGGTCTTGGTTGGAAGTTCTTACAAAAATGTTGCCCTAGGTTTTACCCTACTTTGACCTTCACTTGAAAACATCATAACATGAGTTCTAAAAATGATCGTGAGGATTTCTTGGTATCAAAATAAATCTAAAGAGATTATCTACAACTTTTATGTTGATGGCCAATACAAATTACACTTGGAACCATCTTGAATTTGGTTTTGAAAATCACTTCAAATGTTGACTTTTTAACTTAGAAATTTTCATCATGAAACCCTAAGTCTTCAAATCTTCTAATTTTATTGTTCCAACTTGACTTTTGATGACCCAACGATATGAGATTATAGAATAGACCTCTAGAGCTTAGAGTTGACCATAAAACTCAAGAGTTTACTGTTGTAATGCCTTAGTTGACTTTTGAATCAAATGAAATCAATGTCTCTCCTATCCACTTAAGAAACTCTTGACTTGGATTTCTTTGAACCAAATGACCTCTTATGGACCCAATAAATGTTTGAGGACCTCCTTGGTTGATTTCCCACTCAACTCATGATTAATCAAAACTTCCTCCTCTTCTCCACAAAACCCTAATTTCAACAAAATAAACAAAACAAACAAAGCTTGATGATTTGGTTAGTGATGCAAGGTTGATTAACCTATGATGCTCCTGCAAATGATGATGAAATCTAAGGGGTAAAATTTGGGGTATGATAGTTGCTCCTATTTAAACATCTTTCTCGGATGACGTGTGTAACACCCGAGGTCGAATAGGGAATAGAGTGGTTACATGTAACACCCGTGGGCGAGGGAGTGGTTGCCGGTGCATGAGGCATGACAATGAGACACTCCTAGCAGCTTCTAGGGGAAAACCGAATTCACATCAGAATGAGAGGGATCCTGAGGCTATGCAGGTATGGGACTGCATGGTTGAAGGAAGGCTTATAAGGATTAATTGGTACTACCTATACCAACAAGATGCATCTTCTTTTCGGTAGCCCGTTCATAAGAACTCCATAGTTAAGCGTGCTTGACTTGGATAAATTTAGGGATGGGTGACCTTCTGGGAAGTTTCCCAGAAAGCATGTGAGGGAGGAAAAAGTATGCTGAAAAGACCCGTGTTGGTTTGTGGGGTCAGTCAGTAATCCTGAAAGCAATATGAGGCGTTACAACGTGAGCGATGATAATCCTCATAAAATCAGGGCGAAAGGTATTTAAATATAGCAAACCGAAAATTTTACCCTAAGATGTGATGCTATGCTAAAAAGAACTATGCAAATGCTGACATGTCATACGCCCTATCATGATGATATGAGGGTGCAAAATACAGACAACAACAAAAGTAAACAAGGACAGAGTCGCAACAACACTGGGGAAATCAAAAGTGGTCAAACATACCCTAGAGGAAGATTTTCCAATGGAGATAGAACCAAACAAGCAGTCTCCACTAGGCAAAACTCGAACAAAGAGTTAACTTCTGACAAGAGCAATAAACAAGACAAAAAATGATCTCCTAACAAGGGATCAATGATCTCCTAACAAGGGATCAGACAAAACCAAATACATTCCTTCAAGAGAAGAGTTCAAACGGGATCTTCAGGAATCAACAGGAAAAGAAAAAGATTTACCATTGGACTTTACACAAAGTGCCAGTCAACATTGGACTTTCAAAAGATATGCCAATTACCATTGGACTTTAAACAAAGTGTCATTGGACTTTCAAAAAAATGCCAATTATCATTGGACTTTAAACAAAGTTCCACTCACCACTGGACTTTCAAAGAGAGGATTGGTAACAAACAAATGCTCCACCACCTATAACAATTCGGTTTTAAATAATGCTAGTGATAATTAGACTTCAAAACAACTTCAATAACCATTCAAGGAAAATGATTGGTAATGACCAGACAGACGATATCAATAGCAGGTAGAGTCGAGTGAAGGTGCTAGTAACAACCAAACTTCGAGGAAACACAGGTGACGACCCATGATCCACAAAAGAGATCCCGTAACAACTGAGGTGGAGACATTGGTGACAACCAAGGACCTGAAAAAAACGAAGGATGCCCATGACAATTGGACATAACAAACAAGACGCTGGTGATAACCAAAGATTAGGAAGCATGCTAAATGCACGTGATATGGCATGATACTGATGATTAATGATATGCAAGAGCTCACTCTAACAATAGGAAAAGAATCCATAGACTCAAAGGAGAATATAGATAAACATATCTATCTCGTTGGGGAAATGAGGAATCAGACTGAGTTCAAGGAATAAAGATGTCCAAAAGTTTGATGGGAAATAAACCCACTCCACTTGGGAAATATAAAGCTTAAGCAAGCCTGCTGGAAATAACAGTGTAACGTCAATAGATACACTGGATGACTCCACTGAGGATGAATCTTCACGCTATCCTAAAACTAATCTTATAGAGAATACTGAGGAGACTATCTTCATTCTTGGTGACCACACACGATCGAAGAAACGAACCAACAAATAAATTCAACTGGTGTTTCAATGGGAAAATATGCTGAGATTGCACATCAAGGCTTCTGCCACCATAAGACTTTTGAAAAGAATATATGATTTCCACTGAATCTTTCCATGAGCCAAAGCAACTTTATGTTTTGTTAAATTTTCAAAAACTGTTTTTAAACTCAAAACCTTTGCTTTCAAAATTATTATTAACGAATAAACGATGTTTTGCATAACAAAAGAAAATAAGGAAAATAGTAAATTGAAAATAAATGAATAGCCCAAAGATTTGATTTTATTCAAGAATGAGAGATTGCAAATGACAAAGCTCCATGGAACATTTACAACTGAAAAGGGCAACAGGGAAAAGGTTACATTGAATCCAATGATAATCTAGCCCTACTAACTAAGAGTGCCCAAAACCTAGATTCTGACAAAAGCGGTTGAAATGAGATTCTTGTGTAATCTTCTGCAGTGGTGACCACCATCTGATACAGTAAAATGCCTCTGCCCCTAACTTTTGCCTGGATCGCCCTTTCGGGTTTTCAATCCACCGGGACACTCATTTTTTGCTTAAGCCACCCTTTCGTGTTTTCAACTTAGCGATCTCTTTTTTCATTTTACCCCTAACTTTTTTCATTGTTGCCTAAGCCGCCCTTGCAGGTTTTTAACTTATAGGGTTCTTTAGGCCTAATATTTTCGTACTGCATCAGAATTCACCGGGTGGGTAAGTTGTTCTCCATCCATCATTGTTAGAATTAATGAGCCTCTTGAGAAGACTGTTTTTACAAAAAATGGGTCGTCATAATTAGGCATCCATTTCCCACGCATGTCCTTATGAACTGGAAAGATGTTTTTTAGCACAAGCTCCCCTTCTTGGAAATCTCGGACACAAAAATTCTTGTCAAAAGCTCTCTTAATCCTTTTTTGATATAACTTACCGTGACACATCGCAGTCATGCGCTTCTCATCAATAATGTTTAGTTGATCAAATCTTTCTCTCACCCATTCCTTTTCATCAAGTTTGACATCCATTATGACTCTTAAAGAAGGTATCTCAACCTCAATTGGAAGGACAACATCCATCCCATACACCAATGAAAAGGGGGTTGCCCCTGTCGAAGTGCGAACAAATGTTCTATATCCATGCAAGGCAAATGGCAACATTTCATGCCAATCCTTATAGGTCTTCACCATTTTTTGCAAAATATTCTTGATGTTTCTATTTGCAGCTTCGACAGCTCCGTTCATCTTGGGACGATAGGGAGAAGAGTTGTGGTGTTCAATTTTGAAGTTATCACACAACTCTTTCATTGTCTTGTTATTTAGATTGGTTCCATTATCTATTATGATTCAGCTCGGGATTCCGTATCAGCAGATAATGTCCCTTTTGATAAAATGGGCAACCACTTGTTTAGTTACATTTGCGTAAGATGCGGCTTCAACCCACTCTGTGAAGTAGTCAATAGCAGCAAGGATGAATCGATGTCCATTGGAAGCCTTCGGCTCGATTGCCCCAATCGTGTCAATGACGCGCATAGAGAATGTCTAAGGTGATGACAACACGTTTAGTAGCGTTGGAGGAACATGCACCTTGTCCGCATAAATTTGGAATTTGTGGAATTTCCTGGCATACTGGATGCAATCGTTTTCCAAAGTCAACCAGTACTACCCATCTCTTAGAATCTCTTTGGACATGGCATATCCATTGGCATGAGTGCCAAATGTTCCTTCATGAATATCTTGCATTAACAAGTCCGCTTCTCGTCTGTCGACACTCCTAAGTAGAACCATGTCATAATTTCTTTTGTAAAGCATATCATTACTGAGAAAGAATTTGGACGCCATTCTCCTTAAATGTTTCTTGTCAAGGGATGTAGCATCAATTGGGTACTCCTGATTTTGAAGATACTTCTTGATATCGTGAAACCATGGCTTCCCATCTGTTTCCTCTTCCACCATTTGGCAATAAGAAGGCTCAGTCTTCCTCTCCATTCAGATGAGTGTAGCTTCATTGACAAATCTAACGTTCCAAATTGAGGCTAGCATAGCCAATGTATCAGCGATGTGATTTTCAGTCCTAGGAACATGTTTGAAAGTGGTCTCATCAAAGTATTCTATCATCTCAACAATGTATGTTCTATATGGGATAAATTTCTCATCTATGGTCTCCCATTCACCTTTGACTTGATAAATAACCAAGGTTGAGTCATCATTCACTTCAAGAATTTTGATTCGAAGGTCAATTGCTCCTTCGAGGCCTAAGATACAAGCTTCATACTCGGCAATATTTTTGGTACACTCAAAGCATAAACTGGCTGTGAACGGAGTGTAACCACCATCTGGATTCATCAAAATGGCGATTATGCTATGCCCATTGTAGTTGGAGGAACCATCGAACATCATCTTCCATCAGGAACCAGGCTCGGGACCCTCATCTGGCCCTGGCTCTTCATAATCCTTCTTTATTAACTTGATGTCTTCATTAGGGAAATCAAACTTCAGCGGTTCATAGTCTTCTATCGGCTGGTCTGCAAGGTAATCTGATAAGATGCTATCCTTGATAGACTTTTGAGCAACATACTGGATGTCATATTCTGATAATAACATATGCCAACGAGCGAGTCTCCCTGTCTGAGCGAGCTTCTCAAAAATATACTTTATCAGGTCCATTTTTGAAATCAACAAAGTAGTATGAGAGATCATGTATTGCCTCAAACGCCTGGCAGCCCATGCTAAGGCACAACAAGTTTTCTCTAAAAGAATATCGACTTTCACAATCAATAAATTTCTTGCTCAAATAATAAATGGCATGCTATTTACGTCCAGACTCGTCTTGCTGACCTAACAGACAACCCATTGATCCTTCAAGCACAATTAAGTACATAAAAAGAGGTTTTCCAGGAATAGGAGGAATTAAGATCGAAGGTTCTTAAAGATAACCGTTGATCTTATCAAAAGCTTGCTGACAATCTGAGTTCTAAACAACCGTCTGATCTTTGTGCAACAGCTTGAAAATTGGCTCACAGGTAGGAGTCATGTTGGAAATAAATCTAGAGATGTAATTCAACCTTCCAAGGAAACCTCTAACTTGGCTCTCTGTCTGCGGAGATGGAATTTGTTGAATAGCTCGAACATTGTCAAGATCCACTTCATTCCCTCATTGACTAACGATGAGACCGAGTAGCTTTCCAGATCTCACTCCAAAAGTCCATTTGGCAGGGTTCAACCTCAACTGATATTTCCTAAGTCTCGCAAACAACTTCAAAAGATGATCGAGATGGTCCTCTTCACTTTGAGATTTGGCGATCATGTCATCGACATACACTTCTATCTCTTTGTGCATCATGTCATGAAACAACGTGATCATAAATCTTTGATAAGTGGCGCCCACATTCTTCAGACCAAAGGGCATGACCTTATAACAATAAGTCTCCCAAGGAGTGATAAAAGTAGTTTTTTCTATGTCGTCTAGGTCCATCATGATTTGATTGTAACCATAAAAACCATCCATAAATGAGAATACTGCAAAACGAGCCATATCGTCTACCAAAGTATTGATATATGGAAAAGGGAAATCATCCTTCGGACTAGCATTGTTCAAACCCCTCTAATCCACGGACATTCTGACTATGCCATATTTCTTTGGCACAGGTAAAATATTGGCCACCATTCTGAATATTTGGACATTGCTAAGACCTGCATCAATCTGCTTTTTGACCTCATCCAGAATCTTGAGAGCCATGTCAGGCCTAATCCTTTGGAGCTTCTGTTTGACAGGAAGACATTATGGTCGATACGGTAATTTGTGAACCATTATGTCAACATCAATACCGAGCATATCTTGGTATGACCAAGCAAATACATCATTATATTCTTCTAAAAGCTTCACCAGTCGCTGCTTGATTTCTGCCCAAGTGTTGCCCCAATCCTGACCTTCTTCTTGTCTTCTTCAATGCCAAGGTTAACAATACCCACTTGCTCTTGGTGAGGTTGCAGGTCAGTGTACTCATATTCAGCCATCTTTTCCAGTTCATCCGGAATCTCAAAATCTTCATCCTCATCTTCGACTTGGTTTACGGGTGAGTCGAAGTCAGGAGGGAAAACAAAGTCATTGGATTCAATGAGTTTTGGGGTTTCTCTACATGTTTAAAATGGCTTAGTTTATTAAAACACACAAAGATAGATGCAACAGGAAAAGAAAAGAAATATTTTGATTTTTTTAAAAAGATTTCCATTTTCTTTAAAAGTAAAATAAAAAAAAGTAAACGGAACAAAATGAGTAGTTTAAGAAAACATCTTCATTAATCATCATAACTTTGAAAGCATGGGGCCCTACAAAATGATCCTATAGCCTATAGCCTATAGAATTGTCCATGCTTCCATGATTGGCTAAATTGTGGTAAAACAAGATTCTACACTAATGTTAAGCAGGATGTCATTACCAGAGTTATGACATCACTAAAGAAACAAGAAGGAGCTGGTGAAAGAACTGCTGACATGGATGTCATTACCAAAGTAATGACATGTGAATAACTGAACAACTGTCATGGGTTGACAGTTGGTGCAGCAGGAGCTCTGTGCAGCAGGAGCTAACAAAAGTAGATGATACAACTGTTGTGTGATGACATAACTGTTGTCATGGATGCAACAGGAGCTAGCAGAGGCTAACATCAAGGTCAAGTACAACAAGAGCTAGCAGAGGCTGAAGAAAGGACAACAGTCATGGATGTCATTACCAAAGTAATGACTTAGCTGTCTGGCACAACAACTAGCAAGAACTAGCAGGGACTAAGGTAAGAACAGCTGTCATGGATGTCATTACCAAAGTAATGACATAGCTGTCTAGCACAACAGGCACTGTTATGGGGTAGCAGTAGCCTAGTTCCTCACAGGCAGTGTGATGTGTGCAACCACAACAGGGTAAGTTGTGATGAAGTTCCTCATAGGCAGTGTGAGGTGTGCAACCACAATAGTGTGAGTTATGGTGTGTTGTCATGTGTTTACGCAAGACATAGTTGCAAGACATATTTGCATGACAACAGAAGGAGCTGCTAGTGTATATCTCTTGAAAGAATTGGTTTGGATTGATGAGACCATGTTGAAAGTACCTCATCTGTAAATATGTCAAGAAGATTTATTAGGAACAAGAACAGATTGTAGTGGTATTCATAAAAGGATCTTGGAGACCTTTTAGGAAACCTTAATATACTTGTTTCTAATATTATTCTGCAGAAGATTGGAGAAACCATGACTGTCATGATGAAGATTCTGCAGAGGTGTTCAGCAGGGCAAGCTGGTCAGCTAAGAGTGAGCAAAAGTTGAATGTCATACTGAATGTCATACATGGGTCGTATGACATTAGACGGGCTGAGTTTGTTTTTCTGTTATGATATCTGATTTATATCAGGCTAAATATCAGGAAACATGGTATGACCTCTGAGTTATCTCAGGAGAGATTCAAGGCAATGCTGACCATGCCATGACCTAATTGGACAACACCTTGAATAGTGGAAATTAGTCTTACTTTATTAAAACTAATATTTGTTACTTCTGCACAGCCTAAGCCCAGTCTGTACGACTATAAAAAGAGGAGCAGAAGAAGAAGAAAAGCAAGCACTCACATCAAGAAAAACCAGAGTGTAAAATAGAGGTCTAGGGTTGAGAGTCCCTTGTGTGTAAGTCACCCTTTGCATTGTATGATGCATTGTGGAAGACATAATTGGAAGTGAATAGGGTTGTTCTTCACGTGCAAAGTCTGTTTAGGAATACTTGTAATCCAAGCAATTGTCTGGTGGATGATTGTTTTTGTTAGGTAGATTCTAGGTTGTGTCTCACTCGAAGCTGTGAAGCAAGAGTGTGTGAGTTCCTTGATCCAAGCTGTGAAGCAAGATCAAGGTGTAAGTATGAAGTGTTTATTCATATTGTTTTTGTAATTGTTTGATATCACTGTTGTGTGATAGTGGGGGAGTGAGTGGGTATACTCAGGTACTAGAGTTTTTCTAGGCTGAAGTGTCATTGGGTAGAGATTAGGTGAGAAGTGCAAATTAGAGGTGTGACTATGAATTGATTCTACTAATAGTGAATTTCCTCCCTGGCATGGTAGCCCCCAGATGTAGGTGTTGTTGATACCGAACTGGGTAAACAATTACTGTGTTATTTATCTTTCTGCATTTATAATTCTGTAAGTTAAATGGTTAGATAAATAGTATGACAGACTGCAGATGTCACAACAGAGGTTGTGACATTGTTCATGACATTGGGGAAATTTAAAGAAATTTAAATTGGTCATGATCTGCCCTCGTCCTTGTTGAGCAGAGATCAATGTTCATGGAACACATGTGATCTGCATTATAGAATTTTAATTGGTATCAGAGCAGGCATCCTGCCTGTTCTGGATGAGATCTTGGGAGATACTTTTTGGTGGTTAAACAAGGAAAAGCTGCAGCTGGTTTGATGATCTTGCTGAGCTACAGCTTATGGAGTGAAGGAGTCCATGCATCTGCTGCTGTGCCCTCTGATATAAGGAGCTGCTATGACCTGTTGAATGATCTGACAGCATGTTTAGGGCATGTTTTTTTGGTGGTTCCGCTGCATATTTCTCTGATAAAAAAACTCTGATGCCCCTGGAAGAAGATTGGCCTATATTCAGTTTGATGCATGACTGTGGCAGTTGTGTAGATGATTGGAAGATGGTGCCTGCAGCTGTGGGTGGTTGTGTGCCTGGACTGTTCTAGTGTGCTCTCAGTCTGCTGGAAGTTATGGAGAGAAGATAGTGAGAGGTGATTTATTTTCACCATTCATGACCTGCAAAGGATCCTATCAGCAGAGGAAGTCATAGAGAGGTTGAGTCAAGGGTGGCAGTCTTGATGCTTAAGCCTTGGTTTCCATGAAGTTCAGAGAAGGATCTGTTATAAGGATTTAAGATTCATTGCTATTTGAGATATTCTCAAATATTTAATGGATTATCCTTAGTTGATGATCAAGATGTCTCATCAGTAGCAGCACAAGCAAAAGGCCTCTGATTTGTTTGATCTACTACAAGAATCTGATGCTCAACCAGATGATGAGACATTCAATCAGCAGAGATTGTGCAGAATTCTGTTGATCCATAGATCAAAGGAGATATAGCTGGATCAATACCCATTCTAAAAAGTTTCCTGGCAAGAAACTAAGGCTAGAATGGAATGCTGATGGGAATGAAGATGAAGACAATCTGCTCTATAAGAGTATTGAAGTGCAGCAGTTGTTTTCTAGTCTCTACTAGAAGCATCTGATAGAAAGTTTCCTGGCAAGAAACTTGTCTAGAATATGGTGCTGGTGATAGCACTGCTTAGGTCAGTTTATTTCTGATCTAAATGCATAGGAACATATGACCTTGCTCAGCTTGGAGGTCAAGGATAAGTGGCAATTATCTGTGATTTTCTGAAGAAGTCTATCTTAAGGAAAGCATGAATCCTTTTGTAAAGACTTGTGTGATCCTCCCTCCCTAAAAGAATCAAGCTTTGGCATGGTTTGTTTCTCTAAATAGGAGGTTCATGAAGCATATGCACTTCAAGGTAATTGTTGTGGCACAAAAAAGCAAGATGGAGGTTGTCTACTCAAACTCAAGTATATGAGCTCCTTCTGATTGAGTGATGAGGTTAGTCTAAGTGGCAGAATGAAAGCCTGAACTCTCCAGCTGAATGTCTCAACCAAAGTTGTGACATCAAGCAGAAACTCCAAGGCCTCAAGTGATGGTGTGGCACATCATTTGAAGATAAGTTGATCTTCTCAGGTATGAATGAAATGAATGCTTCATCTCATGCAGTTTGCGGGAGCTGTATGAAGATGTAGATGCCTAGCTTAGGAGCAAGAAGAATTTGAAGATCAAAGTGGCCTGGTGGAATAGAAGACTTTCTAGAACTCTGAAAGTTACTAAACAACCAAACAGTGGCATTTAGCTTTTTAAGCAGTGTGTATGTGGAACAAATTACTCTTGTGCAGAAGGGTAATTGGTTGAAGACCAAAGGAGGATCTATTTCTGATCACATATTGGAGCTTGTGGTAGAAGCCCTAAGCTGTGTATAGAAGATTACCTTCTTGTGGAGATGGAGTTGATCAAGCTGGTGGAGTTGTGAAGACCTTCGGTTGGACTACTAGGCAGCAGTAAGTCCAGTATGAGCATATAAATAACCATGGGATGGTGTGTCTGTGATAGGAACCATATGATATGTGAAGATCTATTGTGGAACTTGTGATTCACTTCTTGGCTAAGAAGTACTCTATCTTGTCATACGGGAGAATGATGAGGTATAAGGACTGTCTTAGATTATGATGTGAAGGTATTGAGTGCATTCTGATGTGATAAAGTCCCTATGCGATGTCTATCTTGTACTCAGCCTAAGGCCAGAATACTTGTGGAGAAGTGGTCTCTTCTGCTACAAGTAACTCTAGGAAAAGGTGAATCAGTTTGGTGCCTTCTCTCTGTATAAGCATAGAGTTGGTGATGAGAGGTAATGTGGTGATCTTGGAGAAGCTGTTACAAAGATAGGGGGAGAGCTTTTGTTTGATGGGAGTACTAATTGCTTGTGATTCAAGCATGGTGTATGTGAATGCGCTTAACATGCAGGTTGAACAGAGGACGAGTTCTTGAAGACATGAAGATGCGTTTTATGTTTTCCATTCATGTGCATTGGTTACCATTGATATAGGAGAATCATACTTCTATCCAGGATCTTTTGCTGCAAGAGTGCAGTTATCTGTCAAGATTGTTTGTGGTTTCAAACAAATCTGGGACTTGATGAAGGCTGAATGTCAGACAAAAGGTTGTGACATTGGGTTACTACTCCTAGCCCATGGTAAAGAATGACAGGGTAGACCTGTTGGGTTTGTCATCAGGTGCAAATGGATCAAATCAGACTTGCACAAGCAGTGTTAGGAGTAATATGAAGATGAAGATCAAGACATCAACAATCTTGATCATGTGCAAATGAAAGGACTTTCACCCTGAAAAGTCTTCCAGATAGTAATCATGCAACTACTTTTGGTATTGGTTCCAATATGGGTTGTGAATCAAAGGGTGCAGAGATGCATGAGCTTCCAGTGTGTGAAAATGAAGATATTGGTGTAAATCTTCATATGCTTGGGTTCTCTCTTTCAGGGAGAGCAATGTTTATGCTGACAGAGGAAGTTGAGTACCTGTCTAGTGTATAGTTGCTGAAGTGGTGCAGTCACTGTTAGAGGTCAAGCAGCTTGTGAGATGACTGTATGTACTGTTTGTGTTGAGCTTATGTATGCACAAGTACCCCAAGTGTTGTCAAAGTTTTGACTAAACCAAGGGGGAGAAAAAGAAAACCGACTCATGCTGTTGTGGAAAGCATTGTTGCTGCCATGCTGGATGCAACTATCAAGGGGGAGCATGAAAGTTTGTGTAAACTACTGCTGAATGTCCTGATAAGTTGTTTTAGCCAAAATTTGCCAAAGAGGGAGTTTGTTAGTTCCATGGTTCTATGATATAGAATTGTCCATGGTTCCATGATTGGCTAAATTGTGGTAAAACAAGATTCTGCACTAATGTTAAGCAGGATGTTATTACCAAAGTTATGACATCACTAAAGAAGCAAGCAGGAGCTGGTGAAAGAATTGCTGACATGGATGTCATTACCAAAGTAATGACACGTGAATAACTGAACTGCTGTCATGGGTTGACAGCTGATGCAGCAGGAGTTCTGTGCAGCAGGAGCTAACAAAAGCAGATGACATAACTGTTGTCATGGATGCAACAGGAGCTAGCAGAGGCTAACATCAAGGTCAAGTACAACAAGAGCTAGCAGAGGCTGAAGAAAGGACAGTTGTCATGGATGTCATTACCAAAGTAATGACATAGCTGTCTGGCACAACAGCTAGCAAGAGCTAGCAGGGACTGAGGTAAGAACAGCTGTCATGGATGTCATTACCAAAGTAATGACATAGTTGTCTGGCACAACAGGCACTGCTATGGGGTAGCAGTAGCCTAGTTCCTCACAGGCAGTGTGATATGTGCAACCACAAAAGGGTAAGTTGTGATGAAGTTCCTCACAGGCAGTTTGAGGTGTGCAACCACAACAGTGTGAGTTGTGGTGTGTTGTCATGTGTTTAAGCAAGACATAGTTGCAAGACATATTTGCATGACAATAGAAGGAGCTGCTAGTGTATATATCTTGACAGAATTGGTTTGGATTAATGAGACCATGTTGAAAATACCTCATCAGTAAATATGTCAAGAAGATTTATTAGGAACAAGAACAAATTGTAGTGGTATTCATAAAAGGATCTTGGAGACCTTTTAGGAAACCTTAATATACTTGTTTCTAATATTATTCTGCATAAGATTAGAGAAACCATGACTGTCATGATGAAGATTATGCAGAGGTGTTCAGCAGGGCAAGCTGGTCAGCTAAGAGTGAGCCAAAGCTGAATGTCATGACATGCATCGTATGACATCAGACGGGCTGAGTTTGTTTTTCTGTTATGATATCTGATTTATATTAGGCTAAATATCAGGAAACATGGAATGACCTCTGAGTTATCTCAGGAGAGATTCAAGGCAATGCTGACCATGCCATGACCTAATTGGACAACACCTTGAATAGTGAAAATTAGTTTTACTTTATTAAAACTAATATTTGTTACTTTTGCACAACCCAAACCCAGTTTGCACGACTATAAAAAGAGGAGCAGAAGTAGAAGAAAAGCAAGCACTCACATCAAGAAAAACCAGAGTGTAAAATAGAGGTCTAGGGTTGAGAGTCCCTTGTGTGTAAGTCACCCTTTACATTGTATGATGCATTATGGTAGACTTAATTGTAAGTGAAGAGGGTTGTTCTTCACGTGCAAATTCTGTTTAGGAATACTTGTAATCCAAGCAATTGTCTGGTGGATGATTGTTTTGGTTAGGTAGATTCTAGGTTGTGTCTCACTCGAAGCTGTGAAGCAAGAGTGTGTGAGTTCCTTGATCCAAGCTGTGAAGCAAGATCAAGGTGTAAGTATGAAGTGTTTATTCATACTATTTTTGTAATTGTTTGATATCATTGTTGTGTGATAGTGGGCGAGTGAGTGGGTATACTCAGGTACTAGAGTGTCTCTAGACTGAAGTGTCATTGGGTAGAGATTAAGTGAGAAGTGCAAATTGGAGGTTTGACTTTGAATTGATTCTACTAATAGTGAATTTCCTCCCTGGCTTGGTAGCCCCCAGATGTAGGTGTTGTTGATACCAAACTGGGTGAACAATTATTGTGTTATTTATCTTTCTGCATTTACAATTTTGTAAGTTAAATGGTTAGATAAATAGTATGACAGACTGCAGATGTCACAACAGAGGTTGTGACATTGGTCATGACATTGGGGCAATTTAAAGAAATTTAAATTGGTCATGATCTGTCCTCGTCCTTGTTGAGCAGAGATCAATTTTCTTGGGACACATGTGATCTGCATACCAGAATTTCAAAAACCCCCACTGATAAACATCTCTTGAATGGTCTTCGGGCGTCCTTTGACAGAAGTTGATGTCCCATTATGAGTCAGTTTGTAACCCAACCCCTGGAGACCTAATCTTGAATCCACTTTAATGACCTCTCCCTAACCTGCAGGAGTACCCTCTTTCATTGTAGACCTTATGCTTTGAGCAGACACAAAGGATAAACTACTTTTAACTACTGTTTCTTCTACCATCACAACATTAGCTATCTAAAGCGCTTGGAAAAAAGTTTCTAGCGCATCAAGTCTTCTTCACCATGCACAATTACTAATTTATCATCCACAACAAATTTCCTCCTCTGATGTAAGGTAGAAGTCACCGCACCGGCTGCGTGAATCCATGGTCGTCCCAACAAGCAGCTATAAGCTGGATTGACGTCCATCACTTGAAACGTGATGTCAAATGCATGGGGACCTATCATAATTGGAAACTCCACCTTTCCAACAAAAGTCCTCCTTGAACCATCAAAATCCTTAACGATAAACGATGTTGGCCTCATATCTGCCCCTTGATATGCTAGTTTGGTAAGTGTCCTTTTGGGAAACACGTTTAGAGAAGAGCCGGTATCAACCAAGACTCGTGCCAAAGCGTCTTCCTGACATCTAACAGATACGTGCAATGCATGATTGTGATTACATCCTTCTCTTGGCAACTCCTCATTGGGAAAGGTTTTGGAATGGATTTTGGAAAAAAAACAAGAGGTTAATGACTTGTTCGAAAATGAGGTTTCTTGGTGTTTTTCTCTCAGTTTTTTCTTCTTCTCCTCTTGTATATGTTTCTGATCTTAACTACCTCAGGTTATAGAATCTTTTGGTTGGTTCAAGAACTAAAACCAACATTATTCAACATGAAAGGGATATGTCTAGGACTGCACGAGCCAGCATGATTCAGGTCATTGGGGAGGGTGGTTTTGGAGTGTTATGGATAGAGAAAAGTCAACATAGGGTAGGTGAGAAAAGTCTAAGGTGTGGCTGTAAGTTTGGGATATTTCAAGTATGTATGCAAGAGTCTTTTTGTGCCTTTTGTTGGTTTAAGTGATGGTAGCTTAATATGGTAAGTTTTGGGATTAAGAATGATAGGTTTGGTGCACAAGAAATAAGGATTTGGTTACTAAAATGGTTTGTCATATTTTGACACAAATTCTGGTCGTGTGGCCTAAGCAAATGGTGAAGTCTTGTGTTTCTTGAAAAGAGGACATATAGATGAACAAATTTTATGTTTTAAGCTTTTTGATTTAAGGCTTGGATCATGATGAAAATTGGGCATGAAAACTGGTCCAACAAGTTGGTCTAGGCAAGCCTGCGCATGATCTGGTCATGACTTGGGAAACTTTTCAAGTGTTGGCACCCATGTCCATCTCACCATATCTTGAGTTGTAGAACTCCAATTGGGGAGTTATTTAGATGCTTAAAAAGCTGAGATGGAGGAGAAAAACTTTGATGTTTTAAACATTTGGATTTAAAGCTGGTAACAATAAAGAAGAAAGCTTGAAAGTTGAGAAAAACATGACTTTGGAGTGCCTTGGCAACTAAGGCAAGTTGCCTAACTTGTGCCCAAAATCACCAAACCTTGTGACGCCATAACTTTTCACTCCTTGATCCAATTGAGGACTTCTTTATATGCTTCGAAAGCATAGATCAAGAGGAGTAACTTTCATGTTGAATGAATTTTTATTTGAAGTCAAGAAACCCATGAGTCCTTAGTTGGAAATTCTTGCAAAAATGATGCCCTAGGTTTTGCCCTGCACTTGAAAACATCATAACTTGAGTTCTAAAAATGATCTTGAGGAGTCTTGATATTAAAAGAAAGCTAAAAGATTATCTACAACTTTTATGTTGATGGAAAATACAAATTACACAAGGAACCATATTGAATTGGGTCTTGAAAATCACTTCAAATGTTGACTTTTTAACTTAGAATTTTTCATCAAGAAACCCTAAGTCTTCAAATATCCTTATTTTATTGTTCCAACTTGACTTTTGATGACCCAACCATATGAGATCATAGACTAAGACCTCTAAATCTTAGAGTTTGCCATAAAACTCTAGAGTTGAGTTTTGTGATGCCTTAGTTGACTTTTGAATCAGAAGAAATCAATGCCTCTCCTATCTACTTAAGAAACTCTTGACTTGCATTTCTTTGGACCAAATGACCTCTTATGGACCCAAGAAATGTGTGAGGACCTCCTTGGTTGATAATCCCATCAACTCATGATTAATAAAATCTTCCTCCTCTTCTCCAAAAAACCATAATTTCAACAAAATAAACAAAACAGACAAAGCTTGATGATTTGGTTAGTGATGCAAGGATGATTGACCTATGATGCTCATGAAAATGTTGATGACATTTAAGGGGTAAAATTTAGGGTATGAAAGCTCCAAACAGCACCTGTTGTTCCTCCATGCTATTAAAAAGGAGCCCCTCGCTGCTCCTCAAGAACCTAGGAAGTAAAATGTTGAGATATTATTAGAGAACTTCATCGCTTCCTAGACTCAACAAAACAAAGAGTTTGCCAACCCAAACGCACAAACGAGTGAGCTAATGAAGCAAATTTCAAGTAATCTTTCTGCAATAGCTACCCATATCAAAATGTTAGAAACCCAAATTTCCCAAGTAGCCCAACAACAAGCAGCAACATCAACCCAATTGGAGTTTTTCCTGGCTGACCATAACCTAATCCTAAAGGTCATGCTGATGCTATCACACTATGAAGTGGGACAGAATTGGATGGACAAGTAGATCCTACGATCCAAAATCCACCAATGTATTAAAATTATGGAAAAGAAACTGAGAAGGAAACAAAGAATGATCAACCAGATAAATCGAATGATAATGAGGAAAATGAAAAAAACAAAAAGGTCGTAGAGAAATAAAAACCATATGTGCCTCCACCACCATATAAACCAACAATCACTTATCCTCAAAGACTTGCTAAGTCTAGAAATGAAGGCCAACTCAAGAAATTTGTAGAGCTTCTAAAATAATTGAATATCAGTATACCTTTCACAGAAGCTATTATGCAAATTCCTTCCTACGCTAAGTTCCTTTAAGATATCCTATCTAATAAGAAAAAGCACGAGGCTAATGAGACTATTACACATACTTGCAGAGTGTAGCGCTATAATTCAAACCAACATGCCCCTGAAATTAAAGGATCCAGGTAGTTTTTCCATACCATTTCTAATTATAAAGTGTGTCATAGACAAAACACTATGCGACTTAGGAGCTAGTGTTAGTTTAATGCCATTTTAATATGTGAAAATCTCAAATTAGGAGAAGTAAGACCAAGGATAATGTTTCTCCAACTAGTCCGACCGTTATGTTAAATTCTTGTAGGTATGCTTGAGAACGTTCTCGTTAGCATAGGTCAATTCTATATATATAAAGGAGGATCCCAACATTCCTATCATACTAGGAAGACCCTTTTTGGCCATCGTTGGCGCCAACTTAGACGTGAAGAAAGGGAAAGCTGACCTTCAAGGTTGGTGAAGAGAAAGTCGAATTTATTCTTTCACAATTCCTAAAGGCACTAGCTATCGATAATTTTTGTTGTTGCCTATATGTCATCGACGAATGTGTAATAGAAATTGAGATAGAACATCTAATAAATTGAAGAACTAAAGATTCTAGCACCTCCTATAGTAGAAGATGATGACTGGTGTAAACCAAACATATATGATAGTTTAAGGGAATGTTTATCACTAACTCCATATCCTATGCCTTACCAAAGAAACCTTCTATAGAACTTAAACACTACCCAAAAATGTAAAGTATGAATTCCTAGACACAGAACATGAATGCCCTATAATAGTCAACGCGGACTTAGGTAGGGGTGTGCAAAAAAATCGATTATTATTAACCAAATTTGTATCCAAATTGTTTCACTTTTAAAAATCCAAACCAAATGCTAAAATATAAATTTGGTTATCCATTTTGTTATCCAAATATAACCGTTTTTCATGTGGTTTAATTATTGGTTATCCAAATTTCATTATTTGTTAAATTAATATGTTTTGTCTCTTTTCATGTTTTATCATATACACGTTTATAAACTAATTTTATATTTTAAACCAAAAGATTCAAAGTTTTGTATTTTAAAATGAATTCAAAATATTAAAATTTTTTAGGATCACTTAGATATAATTTTTGCCTCTTAAATTTTTTGTTTTTTTTTTCGTTTTAATTGTAAAATATTTTTATTTACAGAGAAACTTGTGCCACTTATTCAAGAAAAAAAATCATTCGAATCATTGATCATTTTATATCAATTATGTATTTTCCATTTATATTTATGTCCAAACATTACATTGGTTTGGTGATATCCTGATCTGTCCAATAATCTTTTAACACTTTTGATTTTTTTTTATTTTTTATTTTTTCAAAGTAACAAATAAAGTCCAATTTGAATCTAATTTAAAATACACAACCACTCCACTAACTCAAATAAATCCATAAACTTTGGTTCTGTTCTAAAAGTTTCATTAAATAAATTTAGTCATTATCATTCATCAAATCAATATTCTGAAAATTTCTGCAACAATATTAATATCAACACATTAATAATGTTTAAGACTTCATTAAATTGTTTTCATTTGGAAAGAAAAAATGTATTATATGTGATGAGAGTGATTGCCAGATAATTGCAGATTG
>CAWUDS030004169.1:0-28026 GCA_963859935.3 Lathyrus sativus | reverse complement strand
GTTCACAATGTCTTAAACATTGTTACTCTATAAATGAACGACAAAGATCCGTTTATAGACAATACTGAGTTATTTTTTTCCTTGGATTTTTATGACCATCAAGGTAATAAGTTATCTCTTTTTTAAATAAAAAATAAAATAAAATAAGGATTGTGAAGAAGATGTTCATCATCTATCTTAGTTAAGTTTTGATGAATACAAAAGCTTATGAAAGGAGATATGACAAAGACGAAAAAGTTTGGAATCAAAAACAAATAATGCATAAATATTGGATATTATGAAAATCAAAAGAAATTGATCATGAGATAAGATACAATGCGAATTCATCTTTTTATAAACTTTATATGCTAGAAAACCATCCACTTCCGTATAAAGTTTATAAATCATTCATGCTTCAAGATAATTCATGCCAAGTTTTTTAAAAAGCAAAAAAAATATTTTTTTTTTGTTGTAATTTATGGCATTTGAACCACCATAATCACCTTCTAGAACCGCCGTAATGTTCAACTGCACATTTCATGTAATCAAATACATGATGATTCTTTTAGGAAAATTTTAACGTTTCAAAGGCGACAGTCAATTACACCATTCCAACAATCGATAACACCCAGGAAAAATTTGAAACATATGAATCATTATTGTTTCTATGCCATTGCAATCCATCGTGAACTTTCTCCAAACATTGCTACTTATCTAAGAGGTATCCTATGATGTATTTAATACAAAATTTATCAGATTTTTAATTAATCTCTTTCATTCAAATTTTCAAATAATTCATTCAAATTTCAAGTGTTCAATCACTAACTTCATGAAAACTTTTTCTGTATAACTTTCAAATATTGTAGTAAAGTTTCATCAAACCCTTAAGCACATAATTTCTATATGATTGTGAATTGTTTATTGGAAATGGAAGATCTAATTTCAAAATTTGGAAGGTGTCCAAAATCATTGTTACTCAAAGTATTTTTTTTTATCATATTCTTGTAATTGATCACCAAGTATGTGGTGACTTAATTTGTAAAGAAAATGTGTGTATCTTCTAAACTTGTTTTCAAATAGAAAGCGGTATATTTTCTGTTCGTGTTGTAAAATATTATATGATTCGTGGAGCTTCAGGATTAATCATTATGAGCGTCAAATCAGTACCTCGCATAAAAAACAAGAAATATCTTAGTAGCACCGCACTAGACAAAATAGTAGAAATTAAAAACTAAAATTAAAAATTAAAAAATTAAAAACAAAACAAAAATAAAATACATAAATTTAAAAATTAAAAGCGTCGCATTAAATTGTCTTGTTGAAATCAACAATCCCAGGTAACAGCGCCGAAAATTTGACGACTTCTTGTCAAGTGTATCGATCAGTTTTTTAAAATCTATACCGTTTTGGTCGGTCAGACCGGTTACAACGTGAACCAAATGGTAGAGCGGTTTGGTAAAGTTATCGGACCATAGTTGTAATTGACTTAGTGAAAATCGTTTTGACCCGACCGGTTCACTGGTTAGAATAGTGAACTATTGGGTTTCTTGATATGGTAGATTGATCTTTTTATATTTATGTTTTAGCTTAACTATATTTTTGATCCACCTATTTTTATTTTTTTTAAGTTTTAGTGCCTTAGTTTTAAATTTTGATTTTATTAACAAAAGTTTTGAAAATTTTTTGATTCTTTAGCTTACTTATAATAATCTTACAAAATAAAGTGAAATTACATTTATAAATTAACAAAAATTTTGAAAAACAAAATCATGTTACAAAAGAAAAATGAAATTATAGTTCACATTATTTTTAGTATGAATTACATTACTTGAAAAAATGTTTATGTTATAGAAGTAAGATGGAATTAAATTTTCATATTATTTTTAACATAAATCTCATTATTATTTTTAAGTAAATTTTACATTATTTTTATTAACTTTTTTTATTTATAGATTTTTGTCTTCTATTATATCTTTTATTTTTAATTATTTATTGAGCATAGTATGTATTTATGTGCTATATTAGTTTATGGTAGTATTATATCATATAATTATTTTTCCTACTTTTGTTAATTTATAAACACGAACAAATTGTTATGTTTGGAAGTTGAAATTTTATTTAAAATTATTATTTAACTTATTTGCAAGAATAAATTTATAGAATTTTTTCATATATTTTATAGTTGTGAAATATATATCAACAATTTTATTTCATGCATTTTTATTTTAATATAAATAAATTGAATTAGAAGTCATGCGGTCCAACTAGTGACCCACTAATTTGACTACTAATCCAATGATCCAATAGCTTGATCGGGGGGGGGGGGGGGGGGGGGGTTGAAGGTGAGATAATACTTAGAAAGGGGGGGATTGAATAAGTATGGAAAATTAAGACTTAAAAATAATCACACAATTATTTTTATCCTGGTTCGTTTAACAACTACTCCAGTCCACCCTTCCAGAGTGATTTGCCTTTCTCAACAAGGACTTAATCCACTATTAAATCAAACTGATTACAATAGTATCACCTAAGAACAACAGTTCTTAGTCTTCTCAAGAGCTACTGATTCTAACTGAATCCTCTTAAGGAATATCCTTTACAATCAATGTAAATTAAATACAAGAGTTTTTAATGCTTCTATAAAGCTTTTATCACAACAGTGATTTTTCTCTTAAGTTTAAGTACAATGAGATTCTATGAAGAATAAGAATGAGAGCTTTTAGAATATTATGATTTCTTTTCAGCAAGTGTGTAGCACTGAAGAATGAAGTGAAGATCTCCTTTTATAGGCAGCTGAATCATGCAAGCTGAACGTTGAAAAGAGAGTCCCAAAAGGTCTGAGCCTTTTTGTCTTCACATCAACTGACCTTTCCTTGAAATAGATGGCACAGAAAAATTCTTTTTGTGTTTGTAAGTGTGTCTAGCACAAAAAAGGAAAGAGACGTTGAATAGTTCCAACGGATATATTCTTGAAAATACTTCTTCAGTTTCAGCAAGTTCTTCAGAGTCTGAATGGATCAGAGTCTTCTAATGAGATTCAGAACTATGCTGTATCAGAGTCTTCTGCAGCGTGTGTGCTTCTAGCGTGTTGATCATCAGAGTATTTTGACACAAAACTTCAATACTTGGCAGCGTAGGTACTTTCAGAAACTTCTGTAGACTAATGCTTTGAGAAGCTCTTCAATCAATATTCTTCTATACTTCAGATGCTTCAGCTTCAGATGCTTCTGATTATCTTCAGATGCTTCTGACTCAGAACGTTCTGGAGCTTCTTGCTTCAGATCCTTCTGGAGACTACGCTCAGGATCTTCTGTAAGGAGCAAACAGATTCTTCTGTAGGTGCATCTGGCGCTTCAGAGTCAGAATAACTTCTTGTATTCAAGGCAGATTTGCTTCTAGAGAGTTAATATAATTTCAATCTGCAGTAAAACTCTCAAACAAATTTTAGAGTATATAATTCTTAAATATAAATTTCCTAACAGTTATCATCAAAACAAAGAGTAATTATTAAGAACCAATCTGTGTTCTAACAATCTCCCCCTTTTTGATGATGACAAAAAGTATCAGAAATTTTATTTAATTGAACATAAAGAATTATAACTCCCCCTGAGATGAATATGAAAAAGGAATAGAACCTTCCCTTTTTATCTTGAGTAATCTTCAGAGTCAGATCTTGTTTGTTTTGTAATAATTAAGGATCAGACTATCTTGCAGATATGAGATTCAGAGTTTGATAAAAGATAAATGATCTGAGAAACTCCGAGATTCTTTTATAGAGTGTTCTTATCAAATGTTCTGAAATAGTCAATTTAGATATTAGAAAGAGTAGATATGTCTGAAGATTCATTCTAGTGAAATTATATTAAATAGTTCAGATCTTTATTTTCTCCCCCTTTTTTGTCATAAGCAAAAAGTAAAAACTTTTAATAAAGACAAATAAAAGGAACAAGAGCAGATAATTCAATGGAGAATAACAAGCTGATTCATTTAATCATAACAGAGCAAAAGTACATTGGAAAATATCAGAAGATATAACAATAAAAATTTAGATGCAAAACAACAGATGCACAAATATGAGAAAAAAATCTAAGAGTGTTTTGACAAAAGCATCTTCAATAGGTCTGTGATCTCAGATTGTGATTGCTCTTGCTTTGACATCCACTTAGTCATTGTCTCATTCTTCTCATCTTGTTTAGACATCCACTCTGACATGTCCTCGGATTTATTGTCTTGCTTCACCATCCAAGATCTTATTTCAGATTGACCAGCTTCCAGAGCAGCAATCTTGTCTCCAAAATCTGGATTTTCTGTCTTTATCTCTGATGAAGGAAATGGAGGTTCTGCAGCCTGAACAGAGTCAATTGCCATAGGTTCTGGAGATCCTGAAGAGGGTTCTACCAGAGTCATAGTCAATGCATTGGCAGTTGGTTCTGGTGGAGGAGGAGGAGGAGCATCCAAACAAAGCAGAGGTTCAGTCTTGTTGACAATCCAGAATTGAGTTCTTTCAGCTCTGAGCTTGGCATCATCAGAACAAATGTTCTTCAGATTAGAAGCTACAGTGTTGAATCTATTGACAAAACCTTTCCAGATGATGTCAGTCTCATTTGCATCCATAGTTTCAGAGCATCTCGTCTGAACAGTACCTAAAGACATTTGTATTTCTTGCAAAAACGTTTGAAATAAATGATCAATATTAAGTCTGGGTGGTGGTTTAAGCAAGGTTTCCAGAGTCATCTGCTTAGGTTTGGGAGTTGGTGGTATCAGTGATTTTGAGATGGAAATCAGAGGAGGGGGAACATATGGAATGAATGGAATTTCTGGTTTTTGAGGTAAGGATCTGTTTAATGCATTAATCAGATTTGGTTGAGGTCTTGTGCGTGGGTAAACAACATCAAAAGATGCATTGGAGTATGGTACGAAAGCAGAGTTTGATGGTTTATCAGATGCAACTGTGTTATCAGATGCAGGATGCAGAGCTGAAACAGCAGCTTTACCAGATGTAGCAGATATGGTGGCTAAGGATCCTTCATTGTTCATAGATTGAATATATGAAATGATTACAGATGGAAGGGCCTGTCTGAGTTTTGGTTTGAGAGGTATCAAAGGTTCAGAAGGCTCAACTCTATCATAAAAATCTTTCAGTTTGAAACCATAAGATAAATTATGATAAAGAGAAGACACTTGGGCACAAGATATTCCAGATGATGATGGATTGGAAGTGGGAACAATCATCTCAGATGATGGTGCAGGTGGAGGCAAAGGGTCTGAAATGGAAGTTTTAGCAGGTAAGGTTGATTCAGGTTCAGGTTCAGGTTCATGTACAGGATATTTGTCAGATGGATTAATCAAAAAATCAGGATGAATTTCTGATTCTGATGAGTTGGAGGATGTAGTAGGTGTACAAGAGGTAGAAGAAACTTGAAACACTGTTTTTAATGGAGTGATATCAAGAACTTCTGTCTCAGGGATATGAGATGGTT
The DNA here is from genome assembly GCA_963859935.3 of Lathyrus sativus. Classification (NCBI taxonomy): domain Eukaryota; kingdom Viridiplantae; phylum Streptophyta; class Magnoliopsida; order Fabales; family Fabaceae; genus Lathyrus; species Lathyrus sativus. The sequence continues at coordinate 22,567 of CAWUDS030004169.1, read as the reverse complement.
CTGAAGGAATATCAGATTGTTGAGAAGGTGGTTCAGATGAAACCGGTGCAATAGGTTCAGAAGATGGAAAGTTTGATGGTGGTATGACAAAGTCTTTTTCTGGTTGATCTTCTGTGGTTTGTTTTTCTGGATGATCAGAAGTTTTTGGTTGATTTTCTGTTTGTGGTTGAGCAGAGTTTTGTTTATCAGAAGTTTGCTGTAGTTCTGATGGTTGTGGTTCTGTTTGTTGTGGTTCTGTTGGTTGTGGAACTGATGGTTGTGGAACTGTTGGTGATGGACGTGGAGTGAAGTGTTTGATGTGTATTTTGGGTTTAGGTGGTTTTGATACAGAGGCAGTGGTTTGTTTTTGAGGTGAGACAAAACTAGGGGCAGCAACAAATGTTGTTTGAGTGACAGGTGGTTTGGGAACAGACTTAATAGATGAATCATTAATAACAACAGTTTTAGAAATAGCAGAAGTCTTTGTACCTTTGAGTTTAATCCTCTTAGCAGATGCAGAGGCAGCTTCTCCAGAATCCTTTCTCTTTAAAAGATCCTTGGGTTTCTCAGCAATCTTAGCCTTCTTCTGGACAGGTTCAGATTCTACTATAGGCTGAGATCTTTTCCTCTGAAGTGGAACTTCTTCTTCTTCTTCTTCTCCTGCATCTGGCAGTGGTTGCTTGACAAGTTGAAACACATTGGCTGGAACAGACACTCCTTCCTTTTTGCATTCCTCTATATACATCAGAACAATGTGTCTAGGTTCTTCAGCAAAGAATAGAGGAAAGTCAGATACTGGAACCCTCTTATTCAAATCAGACATATTTAACCTCTTTGGAGCAGTAGTAAGTTCATCTACAATCTTGAGTCTCAGAAGGCTTTTAGCGTTCAGAGGCTTTCCCATAATGAACTCTAATTCCTCTGTAACACCAGCATCATACAGAGAAGCCATTAAACCAGCATCATATAGAGCAACCTTCCAAAAGGTATCCAAGTCCTGATCTTCTGGCCTTTTTCTTTTACAGATTCTCTAGATGCATTGATGTGATTCCACAGATGCATGAACAAAATGTAAGGAAGATCTACCTTATTGCTCTGACTAAGGCAGTACATAAAATAGATCTGTTCATTGTTGACATAATCTGGGGAATTTGTTGACTTTTTGTGATGTATGCATCCCATGAAGATCTTGGCCCAGATCTTGTAATCAGGCTTCAGATCTTTGAATCTGTTAGAGGCTTGTCCAGCAGTCATAACTTCCTCATAAACTTCATCCATATCCACACGCCCAACTGGCAAATGTGAAACACCATCTGTTTCTTCATAACCAATCAGTCTTCTAATCAGATCCTCTGTGATGATGATCTCCTTTCCCAGCACAGATGATAAAATAAACTTTGGATACACAGATGCATGAATCCAGAATTCCTTCACAAGTAGAGGGTAAACTGGTCCAAACAATCTATCAAAGTATTTCACCCAACCTTGAGCTCTAACAATGGAGCGAAAATCAAACCCATTGTCAGCCAGAGAATCAAATTCAACCATGGATTCACACAATACTTCTAGTTTATCAACAGGTGTGAGGAGAGTTCTCTTTGGAGGAGTATATGGAACAGCACCTAGGTTATCTGAAGTCACAGCAGCCATTGTAGATTGGAATTGTGTAGTGGTTGATGAAGAAGACGCCATTGAAGATTGCTTTTTAGAACACTTAGGTTTTGAGTTTTTATGCAGAGAGAACAATAGATGAAAACGCATGTAAATTCTGAGAGTGAAAAGTGTGAAAGTGAATACACAACAAGTATTTATACTAATCACATAGGCACACCAAAAGACAGAAAGAACACACGTTTGAGCAGCATTAAATGAAGAGAATAAAATCATTTCAAATAATAAATGCTTCTGAAAATTTTGGGGGGAAAACCAAGATATTTACTATTCAAATTTCACCTCAAACGTCTTTTCAGTTGTGCACACGCCACCTCTTCAGATTTTGTGGGACACGTGTTTGCTTGCATGCTTTTCTGAATTCTCTCAAGAAATGAAACGTTATCCATGTTCAGATCTTCTAAAGATGGTTAGTTCAGATTTTCACATCAGAAATATTAATCAGAATAGAATGAATGAACAGAAGAAATACTTCAGAAGAATTAAGCATTTTTGCATCTGGAACAATTTGCTTCTGATAAATATCATTCTGGATAAAAATCCATACCAATATTTTTCAGAATAAAATTGAATCTATCTTCAACAAGGGGTTTTGTAAAAATATCTGCCCATTGATGATCTGTATCAACAAAGGCTAAATTTATGATTCCCTTCTGAACATAGTCTCTGATGAAATGATGCTTAATTTCTATATGTTTTGCCTTAGAATGTAAAATGGGATTCTTGGACAAACATATAGCAGAAGCATTATCACAAAAGATAGAAATGTTACTCTCAAAAATTTGATAATCTTCTAGTTGACTATTCATCCAGAGCATCTGCGTGCTACATCCAGCAGCAGCAATGTATTCAGGAGATTAGATTTCTTCCTAGAAATTGACAACTTCCAGAAGTACTTTTTCTTTCCACTCTGTCTCCAATATAGTCAGCATCACAGAATCCAACTAATTTGAAATCATCAGATTTTCTGTAACACAAACCCACATTAGAAGTACCTTTCAGATACCTTAGAATCCTCTTGACAGCTGTCAAGTGTGATTCTCTAGGATCTGATTGGAATCTAGCACACAGACAAACACTGAACAATATGTCAGGTCTAGAAGCAGTAAGATAAAGAAGAGAGCCAATCATACCTCTGTAGAGCTTCTGGTCTACTTTCTTACTTACCTCTTCTTTGCCAAGTGAGCTAGTAGGATGCATTGGAGTCTTTGCCACCTTGCTGTCAGACATGTTGAATTTCTTCAGAAGTTCTTTAACATACTTTGTCTGATGTATGTAGGTGCATTCTGGAGTTTGATTAACTTGGATTCCTAAAAAGAATCTGAGTTCTCCCATCATGCTCATTTCAAATTCTGCCTGCATACATGTAGCAAATTCCTTTCCAAGCATAATATTTGTTGATCCAAAAATAATATCATCTACATAAATTTGGCAAATTAGAAGATCTTTCTTTATAGTTTTACAGAATAGAGTTGTATCCACTTTGCCTCTGATGAAATTCTTCTCCAAAAGGAAATTACTCAATCTCTCATACCAAGCTCTGGGAGCTTGTTTTAATCCATATAGAGATTTCTTTAATTTGAAAACATGATCTGGAAATTTTTCATTTTCAAAACCAGGAGGTTGGTGGACATAAACTTCTTCTTCTATAATACCATTAAGAAAGGCACTTTTAACATCCATCTGATACAGAGTGATGTTATTCTGTGCAGCAAAAGAAATAAGAAGGCGTATAGATTCTAACCTTGCCACTGGAGCATATGTCTCAGTGTAATCAATACCTTATTGCTGACTGTATCCTTGAGCAACCAGCCTTGCCTTATTCCTCTCAACTTCTCCTTTCTCATTTAGTTTATTTCTGAAGACCCATTTTGTACCAATAATATTAAATCCTTGAGGTCTTTGAACTAGATCCCATACATCATTTCTGCTGAATTGGTTAAGCTCTTCTTGCATGGCAATAATCCAATCATTGTCTTGCAGAGCTTCTTCTACAGAAGATGGTTCAATTTCTGACACTAGTCCAAATAGAGATGCCTCAGATGATCTTAGAAAGGATCTTGTTCTGATGGGATCATCTTTCTTTCCAATAATGACATCCTCTGGATGAGAAGCTTTAATTCTGGATGATGATCCTCTGATAGTTGACTCTTCAAAAATTTTTAGATTATTCATCTGAGAAGTTAAGGGAGTAGCATTTGGAGTTGCTTCTGGTTCCTTCACTTGAAGTTTGTCTGCTTCTGGAACTTCAGAGTCAATAAAGACTACTTCCATATCTGCAGAGTTATCAACCTGCTTTGGCTTTTCAGAGCCAAGCTTATCATCAAATCCGACATGAATGGATTCTTCCACAATCTGTGTCTCAGTGTTGTATACTCTGTATCCTTTAGAGCGTTCAGAATATCCAAGCATGAAACACTTCTGTGCTTTGGAATCAAACTTGCCCAGATTTTCCTTAGTGTTTAACATATAACAGATACATCCAAAAGGATGAAAATAAGAAATGTTGGGCTTTTTGTTCTTCCATAATTCATAAGGAGTCTTCTTCAGAAGAGGTCTAACAGATACTATGTTCTGAATGTAGCATGCTGTATTGATTGCTTCTGCCCAAAAATGTTTTGCCAGATTTGTCTCATTGATCATGGTTCTGGCCATTTCTTGCAAATTTCTGTTTTTCCTCTCTACAACCCCATTCTGTTGTGGAGTTCTAGGATAGGAAAAATCATGAGCAATGCCATTTTCAGAAAAATATTTTTCAAAATATTTATTTTCAAATTCACCACCATGATCACTTCTGACTTTTATTATTTTGAAATTCTTTTCATTCTGGACTTACTTGCAGAAGTCAAAGAACACAGAATGTGACTCGTCCTTGTGTTTTAAGAACTTTACCCATGTCCATCTGCTAAAGTCATCAACAATGACCAATCCATACTTCTTGCCTCTGATGGATGCAGTTTTCACTGGTCCAAACAGATCAATATGAAGTAGTTCTAATGGTTTAGAGGTAGAAACAACATTTTTTGATTTGAAAGATGTTTTTGAAAACTTCCCTTTCTGACATGCTTCACAAAGAGCATCTGAAGTGAACTTAAGATTAGGGAGTCCTCTGACAAGATTAAGTTTATTAATCTGAGATATACGTCTCATATTAATATGGCCCAATCTTCTGTGCCAGACCCATTGCTCTTCATTCACAGACAAGAGGCATTTAACATTTTGAACTTTAAGTTCTGAAAGATTTATTTTATAAATGTTGTTTTTCCTCTTACCACTAAATAGGATAAAGCCATCCTTCTGACTAATAGCTTTACAACATTTTTGATTAAAAGTTATATCATAACCATTGTCACTTAATTGACTTATGGACAATAAGTTATGCTTTAACCCTTCAACAAGTAAAACATTAGTAATAGAGGGAAGTTTACCATTTCCAATAGTGCCAGATCCAATGATCTTGCCCTTCTGGTTCCCTCCAAACTTCACGTCCCCTCCAGATCTAAGTTCCAGGCTTTGGAACATAGACTTTTCTCCTGTCATGTGTCGTGAGCATCCAGAGTCCAGGTACCATGATTGGTGTCCTGACCTTGCTGCTAAGAACATCTGCAACAAGAATTATTTTGTTTTTAGGTACCCAGATCTTCTTGGGTCCTTTGGGGTTAGTTGGTTTGTAGGTTTGTCTAAACTTCTGTTTTGCAACATAATGTTTATTCTGACTTGCCTTAGGTTTAAACACATAAGTACTCTTCTCAGAGCTTGTGTGTTTAATGTCATTCAAGTGACCAAATTTGAATTGAGAATACAAAGGTGTCTTCCTGATGAAAAGTTTGTCAACAGGTTTTGGATTGCTTCCAGATGAAGACTCATATCCAATGCCTCTTCTGTTGTTTCCACTAACACCATAGATCATGGAAGCCATCTTGCTTCTGTCTATGCTCTTAGTGAGAAATCTCTGAAAACTAGAGTCATATTTTTCTAAAATGTTTTCACATGACTTAGTCTCAGATTCAGATTCTTATTGAGTTCTTTCAAAGTCATTTTTGATTTTTAAATTTATTTCTTTCTGCTCAACAAGTTCTGTTTTCAGAAGATCAATCTCAGATTCAAGATTGCTTTTCAGCTTCTTGTATTTGAGTTTGATGTTGTTATAACTTTTAAGAACTTCTGTAACAACTTTAATGAGTTCTTCTTTGGTAAGTTTAGCCATTACCTCTTCTGCATCATCATCAGATTCAGATTTTGATTCATATCCTGAGGTACCTTCCTCTTGATCTTCTGTCCTGGCCATCAGTGCAACGTTTGCACATTCTTCTTCTGATTCAGAAGATAATTCACACTCATCTGAGTCATCCCATGTTGCCATCAGAACCTTCTTCTTTTTGTTGAACTTCTTCTTAGGTTTTTCTTTCAGAAGTTTGGGGCAGTCATTTTTGTAGTGCCCAGGTTCTTTGCACTCATAGCACACAACTTCTTTCTTAGCAGATCTTCTGTGACTGGAAGATTCCTTTCTGTTGTCAGATCTTCTGAAGTTGTTGAACTTCTTTCCCTTGTGCTTCCAGAGTTTGTTAATCCTTCTGGACAGCATGGATAACTCATCTTCTTCTTCAGAAGAGGACTCTTCAGAGCTTTCTTGAATGACCTGTAAAGCTTTAGCAGTTTTGTTAGATTTTAATGCTACAGATTTACCTTTATCTTTCCTCTGAGGTTCATCTTCCTCAAGCTCAATCTCATGGCTCCTCAGTGAGCTGATGAGTTCTTCTAGAGAGATCTTATTCAGATCTTTGGCCATCTTCAGGGCAGTCACCATTGGTCTCCATCTGATGGGCAGACTTCTGATGATTTTCTTTACATGATCTGACGTGGAATATCCCTTGTCCAGAACTTTCAGCCCAACAGTGAGTATCTGGAATCTGGAGAACATGGCTTCAACAGATTCAGAGTCTTCCATTTTGAAAGCCTCATACTTCTGGATCAGAGCCAGAGCTTTTGTCTCCTTAACTTGAGAATTTCCCTCATGAGTCATTTTAAGGGATTCAAACATATCAAAAGTTGTCTCCCTGTTTGTGATTTTCTCATACTCTGTATGTGAAATAGCCTTCAGTAATATGGTTCTGGCTTTATGGTGATTTCTGAAGTCTTTCTTCTGAGAATCTGTCATAGATTTTCTGTCAATCTTTTTGCCATCTCCATCTGTGGGATGTATATATCCATCTATGACAAGATCCCATAGATCAACATCATATCCTAGGAAAAAACTCTCAATTCTGTCTTTCCAGTAATCAAATTTTTCTCCATCAAACATTAGAGGTTTGGTGCTGATCCTATCCCTCTCTTCATATTTATTGTTAATATTTGACATTGAATTATCAGCCATGATAACAAATAAATATATTTATCAAAGTATATCTCTCTGGATCTTTACTGACACTGTTAAGTGATAGCACACTCAGAACCGGAGCTCTGATGCCAACTGAAGGTGAGATAATACTTAGAAAGGGGGGGATTGAATAAGTATGGAAAATTAAGACTTAAAAATAATCACACAATTATTTTTATCCTTGTTCGTTTAACAACTACTCCAGTCCACCCTTCCAGAGTGATTTGCCTTTCTCAACAAGGACTTAATCCACTATTAAATCAAACTGATTACAATAGTATCACCTAAGAACAACAGTTCTTAGTCTTCTCAAGAGCTACTGATTCTAACTGAATCCTCTTAAGGAATATCCTTTACAATCAATGTAAATTAAATACAAGAGTTTTTAGTGCTTCTATAAAGCTTTTATCACAACAGTGATTTTTCTCTTAAGTTTAAGTACAATGAGATTCTATGAAGAATAAGAATGAGAGCTTTTAGAATATTATGATTTCTTTTCAGCAAGTGTGTAGCACTGAAGAATGAAGTGAAGATCTCCTTTTATAGGCAGCTGAATCATGCAAGCTGAACGTTGAAAAGAGAGTCCCAAAAGGTCTGAGCCTTTTTGTCTTCACATCAACTGACCTTTCCTTGAAATAGATGGCACAGAAAAATTCTTTTTGTGTTTGTAAGTGTGTCTAGCACAAAAAAGGAAAGAGACGTTGAATAGTTCCAACGGATATATTCTTGAAAATACTTCTTCAGTTTCAGCAAGTTCTTCAGAGTCTGAATGGATCAGAGTCTTCTAATGAGATTCAGAACTATGCTGTATCAGAGTCTTCTGCAGCGTGTGTGCTTCTAGCGTGTTGATCATCAGAGTATTTTGACACAGAACTTCAATACTTGGCAGCGTAGGTACTTTCAGAAACTTCTGTAGACTAATGCTTTGAGAAGCTCTTCAATCAATATTCTTCTATACTTCAGATGCTTCAGCTTCAGATGCTTCTGATTATCTTCAGATGCTTCTGACTCAGAATGTTCTGGAGCTTCTTGCTTCAGATCCTTCTGGAGACTACGCTCAGGATCTTCTGTAAGGAGCAAATAGATTCTTCTGTAGGTGCATCTGGCGCTTCAGAGTCAGAATAACTTCTTGTATTCAAGGCAGATTTGCTTCTAGAGAGTTAATATAATTTCAATCTGCAGTAAAACTCTCAAACAAATTTTAGAGTATATAATTCTTAAATATAAATTTCCTAACAGTTATCATCAAAACAAAGAGTAATTATTAAGAACCAATCTGTGTTCTAACAAGGGGGGGGGGGGGGGGTTCATTAGAAAATTGGTTCGGAAACACGAATGAGAAAACTAAAAGAATTAACATCAAGGCGAGATTTGTTCATGACATATATCCTTTAGGTTTTGAAGATACTAAAGTATTGAAAGAACAATGGTGTTATCTAATGTGTGTTCTAAGTATGCAAGTTCTAAAGCTAAAAAATAATGTATTTATAATCTTATATAAGGACGCATTTGGAAGGAGCTAGGTTACTAGATTCTGGTGGATCAGAATCTGAAGAACACTCTATAAGTGATGTCTGACGTAGACTCTAAAGTTGAAGGCCTCAGCATCAGAAGAGCAATATATTGTCTCTACACTAAGTAAATGTATCAGCTGTAAGAGCAAGATTTGTCTCTACAGGATAATCTCTATGTTTTGATGATAACAATTGAGTATTTGTGAAAGAACCATTTTATGGTTTAATGTTTGTTATGTGCAGGTTATATTAAATTAAATATATTAGACCAAACAAACAGAAGCAACGTGTGCAGCTAGTAACTTATGGAATTACTTAGTATGACGTCATGAAGCGCTTGTAAGAAGCTAGTTTGCTTATGTATCTGATCACCATCAGTAAAGAACCAAGGGTGCTGGATATTGCAGTTGCAATGCTCCTGTGGTTTCTGCTCTGAAGAAGTGCATCTGATCTGAAAGCAAATGAAGCTCAGTGAAGAAGCAAGTTTGTCTCTGCATCTGATCATGTTCAGTAAAGAATCAAGGATGCTGGATATTGCAGTTGCAATGCATCTATAGATTCTGCTCTGAGTTATGCATATGATCTGGAAGCTAACGAGCGTCTCTGAAGAGTGAGTCCTCTGAAGAACAAAGTGCTGAAGACTCTGATGACTTGAAGTTCTGAAGGATGAAGGCTCTTAAGACCAAGTGCGTCAAGACTCTGAAGACAGGTTCTAAAGGACAAGACTCTGAAGAAGTGTTCTGAAGGTCAAGACTCTGAAGAAGTGTTCTGAAGGTCAAGACTCTGAAGTAGTGTTCTGAAGGTCAAGGCTCTGAAGATTCTTAAGACATGGTTTCTAAAGAATTAGTCATGAAGATTCTCAAGATTGTTTCAGAGGAAACTTAGTTCTTGGAATGCTGAAGACTGGATTCTGAAGTGGAAGGTTCTGTCAAAAGAAGATTCATCCAGATGCAAGACATGTTACATCAGATAAGTTGTTGCTGTTCAAATCTGATAAATCATGTGCTTATGGAAAAGGACAAGAAAGTGATGTCATCCAACACGTGCTCATTCTATCCGTTGGAATATGACCGTTGGAAATAAAAAGGACTTTTCTATCCTCACAACGTCATTCTTGGAAGCACTATAAAAGGAAGAATCATTTGTTTATTCATGTGTTGCAAAAGCATTGGGTTGGCTCTTGCGTTGTTGCGCTACTGCAACTGCTGCAAAGAAAAGAAAAGCTTAATGGAAAAGAAGCCTTAGTGCTCACAAACAGAAAAGCTTTTAAGCATATAGAAACTGTTTTAATAATCTCTTAGAGAGTTATTATTAGAATTAGTTTTTGTATTAGGAAGCAAGGAGTTGTTGCTCATTACTTGCTATGTGCTAAACTTGGAGTTATTAGCTTGCTAGGAAGCACCATTGTAATCTCCGGCAACACAAAAATTCTATTTTAGAATTAGTGGTTCCTCAAGTGATCTTGTGAAGATCAGTATACTTGAGATGACAAGTGACAGTAGTCATTTGTGAAAATCCTAATAGGAGATCTTTAGTGATCGGATTCTATTAAGGTGTCAATGAACGTTATATCCTTGGGGATCCCTGAACGTGTCATTGTCAAGTTGTTAGTCACTTGCAGTTAGCTTGTGCATCTGTAATCAGTTCGGTTATAGTGGATTAAGTCCTTAATTGATTAAGGCGAAATCACCTTGGAAGGGTGGACTGGATTAGCTTGAGAGTTGCTCAAGTGAATCAGGATACATGATGTGTTCTTTACTTATGCTTTATTATTTATGCTTCCGCAATATATTTAATATAAGCGCATAAAAGCATCAAGTGAAAGAAGAAGATAAGAAAAGGAAAAAGTTTTATTTAGGCATAAACCCAATTCAATCCCCCCCCCCTTTCTTGTGTTTATTTCACACCTTCATCAGCTTCTGGTGAACATTCAGAGTTAATAATAAAGCTTAAGTTATTCGTACTGCATAAAGCAAGTTGCATTATCAAGTTAGTTTTTCAGCTAGAGTCTATGTTCACAAGGCTAAAGAAGAGTTGACATGCTTTACACATATCTACTCTCAACGGATCTATAGTACAAGAGTACATGGAATACACAATGGTTAAACATGTTAAATAATGGATTAATATCTTTTGGTGTATCTATCTTCAATGGCTTTTGTACTATGGAAAAACAAAAACACTTGTTCAAGTTATCTCTTCCAACGGCTAGTCTTGTACAACTACTATATAAGCTGCTGAAGATTCAAACTAAATCTTCAACAAGGAACGAGGAGAAAATAGAGAAGGAAGGAGTTACAAATCACATGACAAATATTACATTTTTAATCCTACCATATTCAAAGGGTGACTCCGCTGAATTTAAATGATGGATGAAGCAAAATATATTTTTAATTAATTAGTCTTAATAAAGGGTTCTGATGAAGTTCTATAGAATACCCTTGAGAAGGGTATTACTATAGAAGTTGATGGTGTAGGGATAATCAAAATCTGAAAGTCTCTCACACCAGCTGGAAAAAAATCTTATTTAAATATCTTTAAGTTAGATGCACTCTAGTATGTACTCTATCTCATTATAAATATATCAACCTCATTGATATGTCTAATACTTAAGACTATCTTTGAATCTTTGTGTTTTTATTTGAAGGGAATCAGGTAGAAGCTTATGAAGTTACACTTCATCCAATTTTTCAAGAAAATTCTAAGAAGTCTGGTTGCTAGTGTTAAACCATAAAGTCACATCTACTAGAGAAGTCAAAAGTTTGAGTTGACAGTGTCTTAAATATTTTGATAGCATTCTTCGAAGAAAAGAAATGGAATTAGACAATGAAAAGTTATCAAACAGATCACCCTTCCTTAATCCTGTTGAAGAAAATTCCTATGGAATGTTTGATGATGAGGAATTGGCCTTTCCTATAAAAAGACTCTTTTAGCTGACTGAATGGAATGTGATATCTGTTGATAAAAGAGTAACTTCAGAAGCTTCTGAAATAATCTTATTTCAACTGATTTCCCAAATCTTAAGAACAAGGATAAATACTACTAGAAAAACCTAAAAATAAAAATGTCAGAGATCTTCAAAGTCTATTCTAAAAAAGCTGACATAGTTGAGGATTCAGAATTTGATGAAGAATATAATCAAGTATTGCTAGCCATTACTTCTTCTGAAGAACCAATCTGAATCCATGTTAAAATCAATTATTGAAGAGAAAGAGATAAGTTTCAATCTATCTTGCTTCAATATTAATAATAAGGAGTCTGCATCTCAAGATAATATCTTAAGTGACTTCATTGCTCCTTTGGAAATTTAAGGATATCATAGAATCTCCCGTTCCCATGTCATGATGCCTCTAGCTGGTCCTCCCTACACCACCTTCATCAACACAATATCCTTGCCTCTCAAGTTATTTACTTCGAGATCCTCTACTCTCATAGGGGATGCCTTAACGATCAAGTTCTCTCTAACATGCACATCATCCACTTGAATTAAATAAGGCAGATGAGGAATATACTTCCTCAACTGAGACACCTGAAATACATCATGAAGATTCGAAAGAAATGGTGGCAATGCAACTCTGTAGTCCACTTCTTATACTCTTCAAAGGATCTCATACAGACCAATGAAACGCGACATGAGCTTTCGAGATTTCAAAGTTTGACCAACACCAGTTACTGGAATAACTCTAAAAAACACATGATTTCCCTCTTGGAATGCAAATTCTTTACTCCTCTTATCATGGTAACTCTTCCGGTGACTCTATGAAGATTTCATCTTCTCTTGGATCATTTTGATCTTCTTGGTAGTCCGCTTAACAATCTCATGTCCAAGAACAACACTTCCACTATAATCATACCAACACAAAGGTGTCTTACACCTTCTACCATACAAAGCCTCAAACAGTGTCATTCCAATGGTGGAATGGAAACTGATATTGTAATTGAACTCATCCAACATTAAGCAAATGTCCAAGTTACCTCCCTGCTCCAAAACACAAGCTCTTAGAAAATCCTCCAAAGATAGAATAATCCTTTCTCTCTGACCGTCCATCTACAGATGATAAAAAGAACTCAACTTCAGCTTAGTACCCATGGCTTCATGCAAACTACCTTAGAACCTCAATGTGAATCTCATGTCTCTGTCAGAAATAATACTTGAAGGAATACCATGCAAGCTAACAACCTTTTCAATATACAACTCGGCTAACTTATGCAAAGGATAACTAATCTTAATGGGAATGAAATGCTCTGACTTAGTCGATCTATCAACAACAACCCATATGAAGTAACATATTGTTTGTCGTCTTTGAAAAACCTGCCACATAATCCATGGAAATGTTGTCCCACTTCCACTCAGGAACACTCAACGATTGCATTAAACCTAACAATTTTTGATGTTCAATATTTGACTTCTGGCAAGTCAAACCCACATAAACAAACTCAGATATATCCTTCTTTATTCCTAGACACCAAAACATTTTCTTCAAGTCTTGATACATTTTAGTGGCACAAGGATGAATACTTAGATCACTTCTATGCCCTTCCTCCAAAATAATCTTCTTAAGTTCTGGTATATTTGGTACACAAACTATGTCTCTTAGTCTTATCAGACCTGTTGAAATACAAGAGACTAAGAGACATATGAATAAACCGCATGTTTTGAAAAGCACTACGGATACATTATTATATATAAATAGATTATAACTAATTACATGATATAGTCGATGGGACTATTATATATAAAAATATTCTCAACACTATATATATATATATATATATATATATATATATATATATATATATATATATATATATATATATATATATATATTTAAAAATATCAACACTCCCTCTTAAGCTTGAGCATATAAGTCAAATGCGTCAAGCTTGTTACATATATAGTTAGTTCTGGGGCTTCGTAGGGATTTTGTAAACACATCTGCCAATTGATCATTCGAGTTGACAAAGCTTGTGACGATGTCGCCTGACTCGATCTTCTCTCTGACAAAGTGACACTCTATCTCAATATGTTTGGTTCTCTCATGGAAGACTAGATTTGAAGCGATGTGCAATGCAGCTTGATTATCACAAATAAGTGCCATTGGTCTTGTTCTTCAATTTGAAGTTCCTTGAGCGACTGTTTTAACAAAATAAGTTCACATGTTGCCATTGCCATAGCCCTATACTCTGCCTCGACGCCTGATCTTTCAACTACATTTTGTTTCTTACTTTTCCAGGATTTAAGGTTTCGTCCAACAAGTACACAATACCCAGAGGTAGATCGTCTATCGATGGGTGACCCTGCCCAATCAGTATCAAAGTATCCAATTATCTGGGTATGTCTTTTATCCTCATACACAAGACCTTTTCCTGGAGCACATTTAATGTATCTCAAAATCCAGATAACAACATCCATGTGTTCCTGACAAGGGGAATTTAAGAACTGGCTTACCACACTGACTGCAAAAGAAATGTCCGGACGAGTGACTTTGAGATAATTCAACTTTCCAACCAATCCCCTATATCTTCCTGAGTCAGATAGAGGCTCCCCCTGATTGGGTAGTAGTTTAACACTTGGATGCATAGGAGTATCGGCTGGTTTAGCATTTAACAAACCTGTTTCTTCCAAAATATCCAAAGCATATTTTCGTCAAGAAATCACCAAACCATCTTTAGATTGGGCTACTTCAATACCCAAGAAAGCGAAGTTTACCAAGATCTTTTGTCGGAAATTGTTTCGAGAGATGTTGTTTCAACTGGAGTATTCCCTGTTGATCACTACCAGTTATGAAAATGTCATCTACATACACAACAAGATAAATACACCCTTAGGGTGAGTGACAATAAAAAACATAATGGTCAGCTTCACTACGAGTCATACCAAACTTTTGTACTACAGTGCTGAATCTGCCAAACCAAGCTCTCGAAGATTGCTTAAGACCATAAAGAGACCTGTGTAGCCTACAAACCATATTCGATGACTCCTCCTGAGCAACAAACCCAGGTGGTTGCTCCATATATACTTCCTATTCAAGATCACCATGTAAGAATGCATTTTTGATGTCAAGTTAATGAAGAGACCAATATCGAATGGCTGCAATGGCTAAAAGAAGTCTAACAGATGTCATCTTGGCTACATGCGAAAAGGTATCACTATAATCCAACCTAAAATTTGAGTGTATCCTTTGGCAACCAAGCGAGCTTTAAATCGATCAATCTTGCCATATGGACCAACCTTCACTGTATAAAGCCAATGACAACCCACTAAAGATTTCCCATGGGGTAGAGGAACCAATTCCTAGGTACCATTGCTTTGAAGAGCACACATTTCATCAATCATTGCTTGCCTCCACTCAAGGTGAGATAATTCTTCACCTGGAGTTTTAGGAATAGAAACAGAAGACAAAGAAGACAAAAAAGTATACTGCAAAGGGAAAGACGATATAACATAAATCAATATAATATGGAGACGGATTTCGTGTTTGACATATACCTTTTTGAAGGGCCATCGGAAGATCAAACTCATGTTGCAGGATCGAATTCAGTGGTGGCGAGAGCATCGGAGGAGAGTCCGTAGTGACCCCAGGGACAAGTATGATTTCAGGGACAAGTACGACTTCAGGGACAAATACAACTTCAGGGACAGATACGATAGACGTTGGGTGACGACGTTGGGTGAGGGCAGCAGTGTCACATGGTGTTGGAGCAATAGTAGATGGAGGGGAAACCATACCAAACACATGAGGTGTAGCCAAGCGCAATAATTGTTCACTAACTTCATCATAGTTAGGAACAATAGTACCTGATAAAATCTGGTTACGAACAGAGTCGAGTTCGGATGGTAGTCCTTTAAGTGCCATAACCATGAAAAATTTACTGTGTTGTTCGGCATGAGCTGTTGCATCTTTTGCGTACAACATGAGGGTTGTGTAACTTGCTTTCAAGGCATCAAGTCTACTCAGATAGGTTTGCATATCCATACTTTACATCTTTAGTCTATCGAGTTTGTGGATGACACTGTATAGACAATGAACGTCGTTGGAGAAGACTTTCTTGGGCTTTTCCCAAACCTCATAGCAAGTGGAGAAGGCTTGATACTCCGCTTGGAGGTTAGGTGATATGGAGAACCATAACACGGTAAGTATAGAGGCATCTGTTTTCTTCCATTTAGCAAGTTTATCGGAGGCAACATTAGTCAATTGTGTGGTTAGATGATCTTCATATCCCTGACCACAAAACCACATATCGACAGCACAAGCCCATATGTTATAGTTTGTTGATTCGATTAGTTTTTCAATGGGATAAACAGAACTTTAGTAAACGAGACAGAATCAGCGTCTCCCATAGCATAATGACACAAAAAATCAGAGTGAAATCGGGGTTATTTGCACTGGAGCATCGTTTTTCGTGAGTCGGAAAGTAAAACAGAGGTTGGATCTGGAATGGGTAAGGAGAAGCTAGTAGATCGGCAGAAAAATGGTCAGAATCAAACGCCGGACACACTGGGGATGCACCAGGAAAAAGGGCAAGTTGGATGATGGGGTCGGTTTTCCGAAACGTCATCGGAAGTTTTGCCAGAACTGTAATGGCGGCAAGTCGGTCATCGAAGAATTTTAAAAAGTGAGAGGCAAACCGGAGTGATAACACGGTTTGCCAAAAAAACGTGTCTCACCGGAAGACAGTAGGTCAATTGGGTAAGTTAAGACGAAGAAAGAATTGCCTCTTAGTAGGTGTTGCACCCTAAAATTTGCTCAACCTACTTCACTTGGTTTATGTTTCAATTGCATTGTCATTTGCATAAAAAGTCATGTACATAGTCTAATCATTTGCATAGCATAGCATGGGCAAGCCATCTGACAAGGGATCAAGTGCTATTTTTCATCCCAAGGAATGTATTCAAGAGGCTCTTATCAAGATTCAAGCCTATTCAAATCACCAAGAAAGAAATTGAAGCTTTGAGAAGTTTAAAGGCCAAGCAGTGGGTTTCTCTCCTATCTTGAGGATATGTGAAGATCATCATAGAAGTTGTGAGCTATGAATTGAGGGCATGGAAGACCTAAAGGGTCATTTTGAGAGTGAGACAAGTCATTGGCATGGTTACAAGAGATACAGTTGAAGACAGTCAACTAGGGTGTCATCTGGGTCAACCCTAGGTCAACCCTAGGTCAAATGCTTGATTGAAGGGCATCAAGGCCTGTTTGGAAGATGTGGGATGCCTCATTTGATATGTGTATATGGATGTCGTGTTGTGCCAAGGAGAAATCAAAAGAAATCAAGAAGAAGAAAAGTTTCTGAATTAGGGATTCTGTGTAAAATCCCCTAGTTTATGTCAAACTTCCAAGCAAAGTAATTCAAAATGCAAGTCTCAAATGGATCCTTTGCCAACATGAAACTTGTAGAGTATCTCAATACCTTTAATTTGAGTGGTGGAAGGCATCAAGGAGATTTATAGAACTCAAGTTATGGTTCTTGCAAGTTACAGGTCATCAGAAGGCACTGAAATTTGTCTGTGAAAGTTACTTGATTTCCAAGCAACTTTTACCACTCAGGGAGTTTTCAAATGGATTTCTGGCCAACATGAAAATTGTTCCTCATGATCTTAGATTTCTAGAAAGGTATAGTATGCCTTCATCTGATTTGTAGAACTCTACTTATGATCTTGGCAAGCCAGGGGTATTTTGGGAAAGTGGAATTACAGGTCATTTCAAGCATATGCCCAAAACTACTATTTCCAAACTTCAAATGAAGAAATGTTCAACATCAAACTTGCTCCAAATGACATTTTGAGTCTAGAAAAGTGGTTGTGGCAAGTTGGAAATGTTCATAGATTAGAATTGTAAAATTGGCCAATTATAAAAGGAAAAGTACATTTTTGAATGACCAAAATTGGGAATTTTTGATACAAAAGCAAGACCAAGCATATGACCAACCATTTTGAAGGTAAAGGACATTTTAAGACTAATGGCAATATTGGTTTTTGGAGTTGAGGTCAAGAAATGGGAGTTATCTTAAGTTACTTGTAAAAGAAGATACACTTGCCAAATCAAGCTAGGACCAAGGTGCAAGGCAAGGGATGGTTTCTACACTTTCTATTTGTCATGAAAAGAGAAATTCAAGATATTTTGGGCTGCTGCAACAATGTTTTTATGAGCTGATTTTTCAACTTGCATTTTTCAAATTCTCATGCAATGATATAAACAATTTCTCATGGGATCAATCTAGCAAGTTCTGGAACTTTCCATCATCATCTATATATTCATTCTAACTGATCCAAAGCAAGGTTGAACTTCATTTTGATAGAAAACTCAGAGTTGTACTTCATCTTGCTTTTTTGCAAATTGCTTCGAATCCTCTCAATTCTTCATCATTCCTTCAAGTTTTTGTTTCTATTCAATTCAATAATCATCACTGATCACATTACTATCAAGATCTGAGTGGATTGGTGCCTGAATCGTGCTCTGCAATTTTAACATCTTCAAGTGCAAGAAGAATCGGTTATGATGATCCAAGGTGTTTGAGCAAGAATCATTGCATACAGAATCAAGATAATAGTCTATTGAGTGATCCTGGAGCATTGCAAGCTTTGAATTGAAGAATTCAACCTTCTGTTTTCATCTTCTTACCAGGTTAGTAACTCTCACGATTTGGCCTGAATTAGGTAGCATGAAGTAGAATTGTTAGGTTAAACATACTCTAGGTGGTTAGATGATCATTTCTGGAGCATTTGGCAAGATTTCATGGAAGTTGATGTATGCACGTGAATTCTGTTTGGACTTAGAATTTGGTGAATAAGCTGTTAGAATCTTAAGTTGTTAGTGATTATTGATTAGTATGAGGCCAGGAAGAGATTAGTGCATTTAGGTTTATTGATTCGTGACGATGAAATTGTGAGTTCATGGAGTTCCCCCGTTCGGTTTGGATGATAGAGGTTGCTTCAATGAAATCTAAGGCCATGGTTGTGTTCTACGTGAAAAATAGGTCAAGATAGGGTTTTATTTTGTTGAAATTGGTGGAGAAATGAAGCCATACGAATGGGGAGAAGATATGTGCGTGGATCTGTTTTCATGGTGGTGTCTCTGCAAAACCCTAGCGCGAGGTAGGTGATGATTCACAGACCGTCAGATGCACGCGAAGACTTTGACTCAAGAACAGATCCAACGGATGAGATTCAAAAACGAGATTGGAGGGAGAGCTGACCCATGGAACGCTGCGTTTCATTAAACGCGTTTCTGGGCTTAAGTGAGTTCAGTGCTATCCAAACCCCCATGCAGGCCCAATTCCATATTATAACTGTGTTTTCCTTCTATTTGCACCGCGTTTTTAATTTTTTCTTTTCATTTTATTTTGGTTTTCTGATTCACAATGGGCCAGGCGCGCTTTGATATTCGCCCCCCTATTCTGGGCCCATCATCATAATAACTGAATAGCATTACTTTGTGCACCCCACGCATCATTTTCATAATATTTTTTTACTCCAAATTTTTTCTTAATCTTTAAAAATGAATAATAAATAGAAAAATCACTGTTTTTCAATGGGATTTTTTTCCCACTTTCCATTTTCTGTCAAGAAAAATATAAAATCATAAAATTGCCATTTTACTTCATTTTTATATTTTTTTGCATATTTTTACATTTAATTGCTTTTTTTAATTCTTTTAGTTGATGCTACCATTTGTAGAATTTAGTTTAGGAGTTTCCTTTAGGATTTTCACCCCATTCTTCTTAGTACAACTAGATATGGATATTAGGTGCCCCTGGTTTTTATACCACAATTTTTAGGATTATTTTTAGGTAGTTTAGTTAGAAACTATTAGACTAGTTAATTAGGGTTTTGAACATAACATAGGTGTAACAAAATAATTTCTTTTTGGGCTTTTTAGGTTGAATTAGAAGATGGGACTATAGGGGTATTATGGGTAAGTGTAGTAGATCCCTTAGAATAAATATTAGAATTTTCCCCATTGTATTAATATTTTTAGTATATTTTTATAATTGATTGATTGTATGGTGTGCCCTTTCTAGGGTTATTGCTTGATTGTGTGGGTTATTGGGCTTGCTTGGGGTATGGGTTTGGATTGAAGAGCTTTGTTGATGAAGCCCATTGAAGACAAAAGGAGTGAAGATCAAGTTCAAGAGTTGATGAAGATTGTAGCTTGCTTGTAGCTGTTGAAGATTATAGGAACTAGGAGCTAGGTAGAGCTTAGAGTAGAAACTTGATTCATAAACATGGAAGGTCTTGTTTGCCTCCATTCTTTCTCTATGATTCAAAGTCTCTTTTAAATACTCACCTCCTTCCTTTGGAAGGATTAGTGAATGTATTTAAGAGATAGAACTTTTGAGAGAAAACTGTTTGTATTTTGTTAATAGTCAGTAGGCCACCTTTGGTAGGCAACTGACTGTTTAACATCCAATTCATCTTGTTAATTGCTACTCATCTTGGAGAGTTTGATTTGAAGAAAAGCCATGAAAGATTGAAGATAGAGACCTTGCTTGAAGAATGTAAAAGATGAAGATTATGCTGTTGAAGCTGTGCATTTGACTGCTGCTGTTTGAAGCCTTGTTGTTCGAAGCTGTTGAAGATGATTACTGTTAGAGTTTCTCTCCTTGAAGATTGATGCTTGCTTGAAGCTTGTAGATGTTTTGAAGATGACTTGAAGATAGATGTTGATAGAGCTTGCTGTGCAGAGTTGCTGTTTACTGTTTATTTTTGCTATTTAGAAGCTTTTGATGTATTGTTTGAGTTTCCCGGACCGTATTGTTTGCCAATTAATCTGTTAGGTTGAAAGTGAATTTTGTTCGCTTTTGCCTGTTGTTTTCTAGGTTCGAGGTTGAGTGGGACTCCCTTGCCTCGCTTGTACTGCTGCATTCATGCATTTTACTGCTTTACTGTATATATGTTGTTCTGTTTCTGTTTATCCCCTTAGGATCTCTGTTTCTCTCTGCGCAGGAGAGAAATATGACAGACATTAGGCTTTCACCCATGCATGACAACATTAGGTTAGATTTTGATTCCCTTTTCAACCATAGGTTTTAGAGTTGCTGTCTCTTCTTTCTCAAAACAAACAGAAAAACACAATAAACAATTTCAAACACAATAAAAGACAGTTCTTGCGTAAAAGAATGCGAACCAATCAAAACGTCATTTTTGTCCGCTTGGACCGGTAATCAGGAAAACCTTTTTCAGAAGGATAAAAACAACCAAGACAGACTTGTGTCGTACGTGGCCCGAACTACGTTTGCTCTGATCTTTCATGCTGTATGAAAGTACGTAGGCATAGGATGCGATATCCTAGCGAGCAACCTTCCCCTCCTTCCCGTAGGCAGGCGAACTACGTTGACTCTGATTTCTCGTTCCAGACAGGAATACGTAGGCATAAAGTGTGATACTTTGCCGAGTCATTTTATTTTCTTTTAACCCTTGACCTGTAGAATAGATAGAATAACAATCCGTACCAGAAAACAAGCGTGGATCCCGTCGAGTACGACGGACGTGAGGGGTGCTAATACCTTCCCCTTGCGTAACCGACTCCCGAATCCAGGATTTGGTTGCGATGACCATTCCTTTCCCGTCTTTGCGGTAGGTTTACTTCGAGCGTTTCCTTTCCCTTCTTTGGGATAAATAACGCATGGTGGCGACTCTTCTGTTCAGCCGGCGCCGATTTTCGCAGTAGCGACAGTTGGCGACTTTGCTGGGGATCCAACGTCCCCTAAGCGAGTCAATCCTAACGCTTGTTTTCCCGTCAAGGAATTTGTACGGATTTACATTATGTCATTTACTTTCCAGCACTATATTATTGATTATTGTTGTTGTTGGGGGTTGTGACGGGTGTTCTATGATTGAGATATAAGCCGGACTTGGGCTTGAATGCATTTAGAATTAGAGTGGAATGTAGTGGGCGCGTGCCGGCTTTGCTTGCATTAATGTCCCGCAAAATTCACACTCGGACGAGGTTCTTCTGGTTGACTTCTTTTTCTACCTTTTGGGTCGAAGGGGTTGTTGGTTAGTTGAATTGTCGACTCCGGGAACCGATCAATTGGAAGTTGGCTAAGTGAGGCCTCTTCAGGATTTGATGATGCCACTCCTTCTGGGAATCGTATCATCAACCCTGAAAGTCTGTGACGCCGACGACCGCATAGGATGCCATACCATTGTCAGTTACTAGGACACCTACCTGTGAGAGGGTTTGGGGCTATGCAGGTAACTAGACCTTCAGATACCGGTTTGTTTCTTGATTTGAGATTCAGGGTATTTATGGACAGTTGAGGGGTCTATCAGAGACCAGGTGGAGTTATGTTATGGGGTCTATCAGAGACCAGAGTTGAAGCTTTGTATTGGGTCTGTCTAAGACCAGGGTTTGAGGAATTCTGGATGGTCTATTTGAGACTTATGAAGTGGTTTGGGCTTCTCAGCCATGGCATTTGGTCCCTGTTGCATCTATTTGCATTGCATTGTTCGTATAACCATTATCATGTGCATTTCATTAACGTGTGTCTGTGCTGCAAGTGCATTTGCATATTCCCTGATTCTAGTGTCCGGACTTCTGATTATTGGTCATGGCTGGTTTGAGAAGGACAGTTGCATACAAGTTACCTACACCTGACGTTACTCCCCTACTTGGTCTGATTTCCCTTGCTGATGAGGAGGTCAGGAGAAGTTTCAGGATGAGTTATGGAAGACTGTTGAGACTGGTTTGCAAGCCAACTGCTGTTGAGATGAATGGGCTGTATACATTGATGCAATTCTATGACCCTGCCTTGAGATGTTTCACATTTGCTGACTTTATTTTGGGGCCTACCATGGAAGAGTACGCAGAGTTTATCGAGCTGCCGGTGCAAAATAAGGTTCCTTTCACCCATTGTGACGCTAAGCCCAAGCTGGAGGACTTAGCTAAGGCTTTACACATGAACGCTTCGGAACTATTAGTGACTTCTTGGCTCGGGGTTCCAGGCTTCTCCCTCGGTTTTCTGGTTGGCAAAGCCCAAGAATACGCCAAGAGCGGATGCTGGATAGTCTTTAATGCTATTTTGG
>CAWUDS030004168.1:0-23730 GCA_963859935.3 Lathyrus sativus | reverse complement strand
AAACCCCGGTATCGGACCACAAATCTGCTCTGTCAAGAACACACACACATAGGACCATAAATCTGCTCTGTCAAGAACAACCATCTGATAATAAGGACCTCTGATACAGGACCAAAATTCTGCTCTGTCAAGAACAACCATCTGATCATAAAGACCTCTGATACAGGACCAAAACTCTGCTCTGTCAAGAACAAACATGCATCTGCAGATGAGATCCTCAGATCCCAATCATAAACCTGCTCTATCAAGAACAAATACCCATCTCCGAATATAAGGTCCTCTGATACAGGACCAATACTCTGCTCTGTCAAGAACAATCATATATCTGATGATGAGGACCTCCGGTACCAACAAAGCTGATTCACTATCAAGAAAACCAGGTAGTCTGAAGGTCAAAGTTTCCTGCAACAAATCCAACCCTGCTCACAGGTATGGACCTAAACTGACTCAAGTTCGGCATCCTATGCGGTCATTAGCGTCACAGACATTCAAGAGGGGTGATACGATACCCAGAAGGTGTGGCATCACCAGCTCATGAAGCGGCCTCACACGGCTGAATCCCAAATGATCGGTTCCCAGAGTCGACAATCCTCCAAACCAACAACCCCCTCAACCCAAAGGGTTGAAAAAGAAGTCAACCGGGAGAACCTTGTCTGAGCGTGGATTTCATGAGACACTAGTGCCTGCCAAGCAAGCACGCGCCCACTAATTTCCACAACTAATGTTATGTTCACTCAAGCCTGGGTCTGGCTTCTCACTCATCAGAGTGCCCCTCCCACAACAACATAGATAATCATATCATACTGAAAATAAAGTGCGGGAAATAAAAATTCGATAAATAAACACAACTCAACAAGTAATCATACAAGCGCTAGGATTGACTCTCGCAGGGGACGTCGGATCCCCAAACTGACTCCCATACGGGACGTTGGATCCCAGGAAACTATCAAGTCCCCAGCAGAGTCGCCAGCTGTCGCTTCCGCGAAAATAAGGTGCCGGCAAAACAGAAGAGTCGCCACCTTTCGTTATTTATCCCTCAGAACGGGAAAGGAAACGATCGGAAAATCCTGACGAAAAAGGTATAAGACAAGGTCATCGCAACCATTGTTTGGGTTCGAGAGTCGGTTACGCAAGGGGAAGGTATTAGCACCCCTCACGTCCGTCGTACTCAACGGGATTCACGCTTGTTGTGTTTACTGGACAAGTTGGTTTATCTATCTACCTATCAAGGCTTGTCTGAAAAGAAAAGATAATGACTCGGCAAAGCGTCGCACTTTATGCCTACGTATTCTCATCAGAGAATGAGAAATCAGAGTCAACGTAGTTCGACCTACTACGGGTTACGGGGAAGGTGGCTCGCCAATACATCAGTATTGTGCCTATGTACTCTCAACAGGTATGAGAGATTAGAGCTTATGTAGTTCGGGATGATACGGATTACGGGGATTCAGATTCATCTGTTTTATCGAGTAGGGTTAAACAGCAGTTCCAGTAGTTAGGGACAAAGCCTGTTTGCGGTAGAACTGAGGCTTAATGACACTCTTTTCTTCAGAAAAGCTTCCTTTGAATTACGGTCCCACGAGGAAAAAAGGTTTGAAGTTTGTTTTCTGTCTTTTACGGAAGAACTGTTTTTTATTGTGTTTGCAATTTCAATCGCACTAAAGACTATGACCTGAGAGTGAATGCGTCGCATGTCACCCAAAGGGTACCATACTAAACATCCAGACTGTTGAAAAGAAACTCTTCAACAATCCTTTCTCCGATAGCTTAAGGCTCATAACGTACGAAAGAAATCATTCATGATTACTGTATTTTAAGCTGTTTTGAGATGAGAAGAGAACAGGCTCAACTACGGGGAGACTATCAAGTCCTACTGTTGTCATGCCAAGGATTCATCCTATAGTTGAGGTTTGAAATGGGGATCTCCTAGAAGTTATCATGCATAGGTTTCAACCTAAAGTTCTATCATCACTTCCTTATCAAAGGAAATGAGATTCCTAGGGGATCATGTCAATGATAAACAGAAACAGATAAAGCATCAGCTTAAACAGTAAACAGTAAACGACTGAAAAATGCATGCAATGCAAGTGAGGGAGGAAATGTGTGTGGGGTGTCAGCCTCCACAAGCTCATCTCAACCTCAAGCCAGATATGAATAACTGCAATCATACAGAAAGAATAAAATGCTATCAAGCAAGATAGAATAACAGCTGCAATCATACAGAAGAAATAACATGCTATCAAGCAAACACAAACCACATGGGCAAGGGAGCTGGGCTCTACCGAATACCCGCAAGCAAAGCCATACAGTAAAAATACAAGCAGAGGGAGCAACTCAACCTCTAGTGCAATCATGCTCCGAGATTAATGTCAGTCTAGCTATGAACTTATTCTAATGCATCAAGCAAATCAAACAAGGCACATCAGCACAGCAAAGAAAACAGACAAGAAAGAAAGCAGATCAACCCCTCTTTCAATTCCAAGCTTCAGCTCTTCTAACAGCAACCCAGTCTTCAGACTTCAATCACCCTTCAAGGCTATCATCTTTCATGACAAGTATCAACTTGTTTCTCCAGGGTTTCAATCCGTCAAACATAAGTATCCACTTGTTCTCTCTTCTTCAAGCTTCAGCTCTCCAGTCAATTCCACCTTCAGGCTTCACTCTACAAGTATCAACTTGATCCCTTCAAGCTCTCCAAGCATCAATGCAAGTGTCAACTTATCCTTTGTTCCTCAAGCCTCAACTCTACACTCAATCTCAATTGAATCTTCTTCATAAGTATCAACTTAGTCTTCAAGCTTCAGCTCTCTTTGCTTTACCAGTATCAACTTGGTTCTCTTCTCCTACAAACTTCAGCTTCTCAGAGTAGTCTTCAATCACATGAAAGTGTCAACTTAATCCTTCAATCCTTTAAGCCTCAGCTCTTCACTCAATCTCCATTTGGTCTTCAAGTATCAACTTGTTCTTCTTGCCCTTCAAGCTTCAGCTACAATGGCAATGCTCAAGGAATCATCCTCTTCCACACTCTTCAATGAATTCCTCATCTTCAAACTCCAGTCCAACATCTTTCAAGATACTCAAACCAGCAGACAATTGATTGAACAGGATGAGTGGAGATGATAATCAGCTTACTGACAACCAAAGGAAGCTCGTAAGGGTTCATCATTATGAGAGACTGGTTCCCTCAAAGTTCTACTTCCCAGATAAGGCCACTCATCCCTCCAAAGGAGGGATGTGAATATCTTAGAAGGACTTTTAGTCATTGGGATGAATGGAAGCACAAGATGCTTTCCATATTTGTGAAAGACGTCATTCTAGTTCTAAGGCTCTCCCTAGGTCTCCTACCTTATAAATCTTCATCAGACACCTTCAGGCACAAGAAAATCCAAGCTCCAAGCAACTTCAAGCAAATTTACCTTGTCTTCAACTTGTCTTCAATCTCAACCAAAGACAAACAAAGCAAAACCCTAATCTAAGGGAACTAAAGAAGTTAGTCTAGTTGAGTTAGTGCCTTAGAATCATCTAAAACTAACACCTAAAATAAAATCAATCAAAAATAGGAAACTATCCTATAAATTTCTACAAAAATTCCTAAGGGATCCTAATTCAATTAAGAACACCTCATACAAAAACCAGGGACTAAATCATCTATTAAGTCCTAAAATCAAAGCCTAAACCATAAGGTATCAACCATAAACCCTAAAAATGGAGCTTCTAAAGGTTTCAACCTAAACTAACACCTAGGTTCATCACAAAAATGTGAGAAAAATGCTATGGGAGCATACATTTCTAACCTAATCACACACAAAAAATCAGGATCAAAATCATCACCACATGATCACACAAAATTCCACAAAAATTAGGTATCAAACATAACCATTTTAATATCAATTAAAATACAAAATTCCCATAAAATCAGAAAATGCATGAAATGAAAATATTTTTTACCTAAAAAATACTAGACTCAATCATGAGTATAATGAAAAAAGAATGAGATCAATTGGAGTATTTTTCAATTTTATATGATTTTTTCAAGAACCATGAACAAAATGAAAAATAAAGAAAATCAAAATAAAATAAACACACGCGTGGTGCAAATAGCAATGACAATCAGTTCATATAATGGATTGGGCTCGCTGGGGGGTGTGGATATTAGTTATTTCACTAAGCCCAAAACCACTGATTAAATGAAACGCAGCGTTTCATAATCAGAACTCTTTCACAAATTGAAATCAATACGTGGCCGTTGGATCATGCCTTCAGTCAAAGTCCAACCCCCATCCAATGGCTCTAGAGTCATCTTCAACCTTTTGAATGTCTGAACTTCGCGCGCAGCTCTGGACACCACCGGTGGTTCTCCGGTCACCATTCCACAACCCTAGTTCAACCTAGAGTCCACTATAGGCCACGATCCCTTAATGAAACATGTCCCAAATTCCCTCACGAATTCATTCATGCCTTTAATTCTCTCTGAAACCTCAAGATTCACCATAACCAAATCTCAACCGAAAATGGTAACATCCTAGATTGGTCACTAATTCTCAAATTAATGGTCTGAAATCAATCCTACACCGTTCTACAATGCATCTAACACCCTAGTTCATCTTGATTCTACCTAATTCATGCTAGAGGAAGAAAGTTACTAACCTGAAAATCTTGGATGAACAGATGCACTAAACCTTCAAATCAAACTCTTCAACCTTCCAGACACGATCAATGGATCCTTTCCTTGCTTCTGTATGTAATAGAACTGGTTGAAAGCTCCTGAATCTTGAAACCCGATGGTGAGTTGCAGGTGGAAAAATTCAATTGCTCATACACGATTCAGCCACGAATTCTCTTGGATTATGATCTGGATTCAATCCCTAGCATCCATGGAAGAAGTTGCAATCAAGAAAATGGATGGAAAGTGAAGAAATTGGTGAAACCGAATTCAATTGCAAACCAAGAAATCTCAATCTCAATCGATGCTCTCTCCTTCAATCATCACCAACCCTTGCATTGGATCACCTCTACTCAATATATAGATGATCTGTGAGTGATCTAGAACCCTCTAGATCCTTCTAATGAGAGTTTCAATCTCTCATGTCATGAGATTTTCAACCATATGCCATGCCATGCATAGTTCTGCAAACAGCTTGAAACCAATCTCATCCACTTCCAATTTCTCCCCTAGTGACATTTTGAAAGTGTTTAGCTTGCAAGGGATCTTGCTCATGCCTTGATTCTAGGTTTTGCACATGTTACTTATGATGTAAGTAATCACTTTTCAAAGCAAGTCCACAAATTAGACCTCAACTCAAAAATGTGGCTAAACGAATGTTCTTGAAATGTTTTCTAGAGTCAAAATGATATATTACATGCCATGGTTTGGATGTGTAGATTGAAAATATCAATTTCCAACTTTGGTTCATTTAACTTATACCCTTATTTTAGGTCATTTTTGCAACTTTGAGCTACAAGCATTCCCAATATCTCATGACCTCCTTACTAGCCTTAAAACATCATTTTGAAAAAGTTTGATGTTGAAAATATTTCCATTTGAAGCTTGCAAATAGGAGTTGTGGCCTTATGATTGAAATGACCTGTAATCTCCAAATGACCAAAATACCCTTGACTTGTCAAAGCCATAACTTGAGTTCTACAAATCTTATCAAGTACTTATAGTACTCTCTAGAAAGCTAAGAGGATAAGGAACAACATTCATGTTGACCAAAAGTTCATAGGAATCATCCTTCTAGGGCAAATGTTTCATGCAAGTTGGGTAACTTTCAAGCCCCCAAATTCACATAACTCAGATGACCTGTAACTTGTCAAAGTCATAACTTGAGTTCTACAAATCCTATCAAGGACTTCTAGCACTCAAATTAAATCTAATATCAAGCTCTACAACATTCATGTTGGGGTTAAGATGAGATGACAATCACATCTTGAGCTAAACTGCCTTGAAGATAGGGATCAAACTAGGGGATTTTACACTGTCAAGCCTTAGAAACCCTAGCTGGAAACTTCTCAAACTCTTCAATCATGATGGGTTGACCTTGGAATCATCCTTATAACATCTCAATGCATCAATCCATGATCACATGGCGCTTGGATTAGGTCTCAACCTTGTTCACATCATCAGTTGACCTAGGGTTGACCTAGTTAAACCCTAACTGCACCACTCATGGCTGAGTCTTCTTAATCTTGCACAATGACCTATCTAGGGTTCATGATGCCTTTCAAGACGTCTCATAATCTCTCTCAAGGCTTCAAGTCCAACTTCATGGCTTCAGAATCATCTGGGGGGCTCCCACAACTCTCAAGTTAGGAGGCACACACTCTTGGTTTCAACCATTCTCTCTGAGGATCTTTTGACTTCTCTGACAAGGATATCAACCCTTGGACACTTGAATAACCTTCTTGGCTAGCTTCATATTCTTGTATAGGCCTTGATTTGTGAGCATACCTCTTGATCTCCTGCATACATGTCAATGAAATGCAAATGATAATGCTAATGTGAATGAAATGAAACATAAGCTAGGTAGAGAAAAGTTGGGCAAATTTTGGGGTGCAACACATCCACACCTTTTTCTCCTAAAAAACCTCGGCCCTGTACCAATAGCATTTTCAAAACACTTACAATAAATAAATCGATTCTCTTGGTATTGAACTAAAGAGAGAGGATTGAGTGTAGACTTCTTCCTCTCCGAGTGTTGGGATATTCACTGTAGTGTGGGTGGTCTCGATACTCGTCTTTCAATATGAAGACGTGACTTTATCCGCCACCAATATCCCTCTACAACTTCTTTCCGCAACCTTTGTCAGCTAAAAACCTCGGTCCCGTACCGAGCGCATTTTTAATCCCTTTTCATAATAAAAACTTGAATGGTCGAGGAGTGGTTAGGCGTAGGCCTTCTCCTACACCGAGTGTTGACGTTTACCGTAGGGTTCTCTGTCACAAAAGCACTTACCATTCAAAACCAAAAACACTTTAATAAGAGAATGAAGTTCTCTTTGTATTGAACTAAAGAGAGAGGATTAAGTGTAGACTTCTTCCTCTCCGAGTGTCGAGATGCTCACTGTAGTGTGTGTGGTTTTGATACTCGTCTTTCAATCCGAAGACGCTATGTTCGCCACACCCTTTCATAACAAAAACTTTGAGATAAATAATTGGATACTACCCGTAGGGGTTACTATCCGAGGATCTATCTCGCCCCTAAAAAACATTTCAACAAATCAAATGTGACATCTTGCCTCGCATGGCGAAAACTAATCTTTCAAAAAGGATATGATACATTCATTCTACCGCAAACAGGTAATGCCTAAGTCTCCAACGAGCGAGCAGCAATACACCTAACTGCTAGAATGCGTACGATAGCATCATCCATAAAAACATCAACAAATCATAGGCCGAACTACGGCTGCTCTGATTCTTTACTTTTTCAAGTAAAGATACGTAGGCACAAGGGCCACAATCCTTGCCGAGCATATTCCCCCTTATATCTGTAGTTCCCCGAACTACGTCGACTCTGATTTTCTCATATTCGTTGAGAATACGTAGGCCTAGGACCGCGAAGTCCTACCGAGTCCAACCTTTCTCTCTTCTTCCCTGTTACCTCCTTTCCCTATTTCTAACCCTTTTCTCCCTATCTTTTGGAACACATTTTTTTTTATAGCATAATATTTAAGCAAATAAATTCACACATTCGACAACCAAATGGTTCCCATCGAGTACGATGGATGCGAGGGGTGCTAATACCTTCCCCTCGCATAACCGGCTTCCGAACCCGTTCTTGGTCGCGAGACCATCTTATCCATTTCTTTCTTAAGGTTTTCTCGATATTTTCCTTTCCCCTCATGGGATAAATAAAGTTCGGTGGCGACTCTTCTGTCCTTTTCCTTTTCGCCTTCCCCGTCGTTGCGATGTATTTTTCAACCACCGACAGCTGGCGACTCTGCTGGGGACACCTAGCAAGCCAAACCTAGTTTGTTTGTTGCATTTGTGCTTTATTTGCTTTTATGTTTTATTTTATTTTATTATTGTGTTTCTTTCTAACCTGTTGGGTTTATTGGGATGGTTTGTGAGGATAAAGCTCTCTACCCGAGTTTTCAAGTATACACTAAGATTAGGAGGTGGTTTCTTTCTGATTTGCGAGACGTAGGACTCGTTGAGTTGGATCGAATTCCACAGCTCAGATGAGACCCCGTTGGAAAGATTATGTCCTACGTGTAGTCGTAACGGCGTTTTATTTCCGACGTGGGATTCCGTTATTCTGAGGACCTCTTGTAGAACCTTATTCCAAAAGGTTACTAAAACATAACTCTGTGTTCATCTTTTTGAAGGGATTACCGTCTTACGAGTAGCCGTTATGATGGAAAACTTTTGAGGGTTAGTGCATGGGACTTTGTTTAAAAGCCTTTTGGGATGCCCTCTTATAAACCAATAGATTGCCCACCCGTGGTGAGAGATATTTTGTTACAATACCCTGCAGGATCTGTGACCTTGATCCTTGATGTGGATATGTTTTCGTGTGCACTCATTGCATTGCATTTGCATAAGCATCTCTGCATCATTTTGCATTTTCTTCCCTGACCAGATACCAAAAGCTTACCCATCCTCTATTCATAACTCTTGGTTGATTTCCCGACACTCCCATTGAACTCGTGAGAGCTGTGAAGTGTTTGAAGCAAAAGGAGCATAGACGCCTTGAAGTGCCATTCAGATAAAGCAAGCAGAAGTAGCTATGCCAGAGAATGACCGCCAAAATGTTGATCCCCCACAAGGATTTATCATGACGAATAATCCATTGTATGATCTTCCGCTTGATGGCCATCCTCTGCAAGTAAACGTTCCTACTCGACCCCAGAGGATGCCAACGACTGATCCCATGAAAGAAAAGCTTCGCGCCCTTGAGGAGACAATTCAAGCTATGAGAGTGTCTGACATGCCCGGCCTCGATGCTGTTGATATGTGTCTAGTGCTAGATTTGGTGATCCTTCCGAGATTCAAGATTCCCAACTTCGAGAAATACACCGACTTTAGTTGCCCGAGGCGTCATTTGGTGATGTACTGCCGAAAAATGACCCCTTACACTCATGACGATAAGCTGATGATTCATTGTTTTCAAGAAAGTCTGAGTGGGGCATCATTAAGTTGGTATACAGATTCGGAAAGGAGTCATATCCAATCATGGAGGGACCTAGTTAGCGCTTTTCTAAAGTTTTACCAGTTCAATCTAGACACTATTCCCACCCGCATGCAGTTGCAAAGCCTTTCTCAGAATGAAAATGAATCCTTTAAGGGATATGCATAGTGGTGGAGAGAATTCGTAGCAAAAGTGCAACCACCACTTTCGGACAAGGAACTGATTGACATGTTCATCGATAGTTTGTATGGTTCTTATCTTGAAAGAATGGCTGGATGTACGACAACAAGTTTCTCCGACCTTGTAATTGTAGGAGAGCGCATCGAAAGCTACCTTCAAAGTGGACAAATCCAAGACGCCTCCAGCATCCAAGCCAGTGAGACTGAATCCTTCAATGATTTCCATGAGGAAGACAAGGATGAAACCAACGCATTTATAACAAACATTGAGTATTCTCACGATATACCAGTAAAACTCTGTGGTCCCTCATCTGCTCAACAGGCATCATTACTAGTGCCATGTTATCCTTATGGAAAATCAGCCATGCTTAAAGCTTCTTCCTATGGGTCGCTCCTCATACAAATCAACAAGCCCATGCTCGAGGTCATCCGAATCAGTGCCGCAATCAGAATAGGCCCAACAACAACTTGGAAAGAAGGACTGCTCCTCTTCATCCAGTCCCTATGTCGCACAGTCAGCTTCTCTCGCCTTTGATTCAAAACTCATTGGTGGAGCCTAAAACTCTTAAGTCTGTGCCAGAACCTTACCCTCCGGGTACAATCCCAATGCTCAGTATGGGTATCATGGAGGATCTATGGGGCACTCGACTGGAGAATGCAAAGCCTTCCAAGCCAAGGTGCAGCAGTTGATCGACAAAGGGTACATCTCTTTTCCAGAAGGAAGTTTGGTTGTCCATGTCAACCTCTCAGCTATCTAAGCTTAAAGATTTCAAGGGTCATTTCCAGAAGCCAGTGGTCCAGACAGGCAGACGTCCTCAACATTGGAAGTCCTTGGGCACTTTACATCATTTGCATTTGTAGTTTACTTCTTGTTAATTGCTACTTGTGTTTAAACATTGTTGTTTTGAAGGGTGATATTAATGAAATGATTACTCATTTTCCGAATTGGTCACGTCGTATTCACTCATTATTTCCACTTATCACAGACACATACACTTTTATCCACTCCATTACATCACTGTTGTTTTAGAAAATATTGGAGGGAGGATGACGAAAATGAAATACCCACAATTTCAAATCGTATGCTTTCGGATAAAACCTTGA
Organism: Lathyrus sativus; assembly: GCA_963859935.3. Taxonomy (NCBI): domain Eukaryota; kingdom Viridiplantae; phylum Streptophyta; class Magnoliopsida; order Fabales; family Fabaceae; genus Lathyrus; species Lathyrus sativus. The sequence goes on along the minus strand of CAWUDS030004168.1, from coordinate 13,316 downwards.
CGATGATGTACAGGCATTGTTTCGAATCCCCTAAACACCGGAGTTATAAGGAGTTAATCCCTAGTCAACCACTTCGAGCCTAGAAGTAGGAGTTTCCTTCGGATATTCAAACCCTTACACTCAACCTGGGGCAGGGTAGTGTTCAGTTAATCCAATCACGCACTCGAAATTCAAAAGAAAAGACGGTTGTTCATCAATGACCCATGACGTGGCAGTCACAATCCTCCAACAACAAAAAATCAAAAGCCTGCTAAGTCAAACACCTTAAAAGGGGACTTAGGCAAAATCAAGGCAATCTCGATGGATCTGATAAGCAAATCAGTCCATGCAAAAGTTAGGGATCGAAAACAAAATCAAAAGAGGTCCTTAAACCCTCAGCAAAAACAAAATAAGATATAGTGACCATACAAATCAAAGGGTCACTGACATCCTTCATAATAAAATAAGGTGGCTGCCATTTCAAGCAAACCTTGAACCATCAAGCTAACACCGTCAAGATAAGCATGTGCAGAATTAACTGAATATAGGTATGGAGATCTTCAAGAAGATTGGGTGGGTACAAATAATAATTTGATCCTAATATCCTTTGTTTCTATAACCGTGAACCAGACCACGTTACAACCCTCGAAAGACCTAATTGAGGCGAGGTTTATTCTGAAAGCATATTATCGCAAGGTTGCGTAAACTGACTCCCCACATATTTGCTAATCATCAGTATTGGTGTTAATATCCTTGCTATATCTTTCACAACAATCAAATTAGCATAACATTTGGACTAACGATTCATTCGTCTCACTACCACGACACTTAATAAATGACATTTATTTCTGAACTTGCATGAACTTTGCATTAAAATTATCATTCGTGAATAAAAAATTTTAATTGCAAGTCAGTAGTTGGCATCAAGGAAATTCCAACAGAGAGCAATCCAACAGGACTGGATCATTCAGTATTCTGGATAATAATCGAGTATACCTTGTCACCCTATGGATTTGGGGCATTGGCATCCGAGAGCATGGAATCAGTCAACCTGAGGCTAATCTCCAAACAACTGTTGATTATGGGGAAAATCATTCAATAAGCGGTTGATCAGAAGTGAATTATCTCAAGATTCCACCAATCAGGGGCAGGCCACCCAGAGTTTCTTTGACTTGAGGATAAATCTCTCCAATGTTCAATCAGGATAAGTCAAGTCGCTTCAACGCTCTTTCAAGAGCAAACTACTCCAAAGAGTATATTGAAGCCAACCACCAAGAGTCGGTTAAACAAACGATGAATCCTTTTGTGGTACAAACTCTAGGGCATGCCATCTTGAGGTCATCTCATGGCAAGCTACTCAAGCAAGTTCATCCTCATCAGCAACTGTTGAGTTCAAAATGAGTGTCGGTGAATCGTACAGTCACCTTACCCAATAACCTTAACCTTCCAAAAAGGCTTTGTTGTCATTGGATCCGTCATCCCACAGCCTAAACCTGTCACCTACCAAAACAAACCAAACCTCCAAAGTCCAGTTCTTGTCTGGCAAACCTTTATACTAGTCTCATCTGGTCAACCCTTGACTAAACACCAATTCCCTTCTAATACATGTCAGCCCTTAAACCAGCTCCCATCTGGTCACCCTTCCTTTAGCCTTCCGTTTAACCAGTCCTCATCTGGAAAACACAATTTCAAAGTCCAACTCCCATCTGGAAAACCACAAAATCAACCCTCCTTTGACAACTTAACCTTTCGCCAACCAGTCCCATCTGGTCTACCCTTCGAATACCAGCCCTCATCTGGTACTTCCAACTCAAAGTCCAATTTACATTGGCAACCACCAAAAGTCCACCACGTCATCACCTACATTCCCAATCACCTGCCTGCATCCATCATTATCATATGCACTATACGCATCGCATTCGACTTCATAAGCATCTTGCATCATATGCATACCTATAATCATATCATACTCCCCAGCTCTTGCATCTCCACTATAGCATTTGCATTTGCATTTCCATTTATGGAACATCATTATCATCAAGCATTCACATATGTGAGATCATATTCAGGATCAATTTCGAAGATTTTCAAGATCATAATCAGCCCAGTCAGGGGCATTTCCGCAAGACCGTGGGCGTTCTCCATGGAGATTGTACAACTTTTATTGGACAAATTTGAGAGCTTCAAAGTAATCATCCGCCTAGTCAGGGGCATCTTTTCAATACCATGGGTGTATTGCATGACGTATTTCAACCCCGTGGTTAATCAGATCTTCAAATCAACATTCAGCCCAGACGGTAGCATCTCCAGTAAAGTCATGGGCGATCCCTAGTGCTCACCCCCAGCAGTTTGAAACCTTGACAATCAAAGGAGGATATCCTCAGCAGGTCAAGATTGACATCTCCAGCAGAGCAGGATCGTTTCCAGTGAGCGGGTGTGGGTTTATTCCTCAGTAGTGGAACAAATTCAGAAATTTGTTCTCCCCATAGAGTTTGAACAACTGGCTCCTTTTCCCCTCAGAGTCTAGGTCATTGACTCATTCCTCAAGCGGAAGTTGTATTTGTTGAGTTTATTGCTCGTTTCCCCGAGCAAAGGTTGATGTTGATTCCCTCATTGTCTAATCCCCAGCAGGGTGGATTTGCTCTTAGCGGAACAATTTTACACGGAAGTTTGCTCAGAAGACCATCTAGGGTTTGTTTTCCCCAACATTTGTACTAGACGTGTCTAGTCTTCTCCCCGGTGGAATTAATCCTTTCTCTTTGGCATTTACTTTGCTAAAGTGTTTCCTTTGCATTTGCATCATGCATAACATCCTCACAAACGTGTAGCATTTCCATTTCGTATGGAGCATTACGCCATATTCAAACATATGCATGTAAAACATAAGTCGGGTTGCCACCCCTTTGTTTTCAAGCGTATCTCCAGAAGTTATCAGTATATTTCTCAATCCTGCATGGTATCTAGACCTCCAGCCAGGTCTTTGACAAATGTGTTCATCTTATTGGTCTTCCTAGTGGAGCCTATTTATTCAAGTTCATGTTTCCCCAATGGATTTCTTCACCCAGATGGTGAATCGATGAATGTTCTTCTGAACTTAGGGTTGAGCCGACCTTTGGGTTCGATGCTCGATTTTTAGCAAAATGAAGTAACGGTGATGTCAAATGAAGAGAATTGACGACGAGGTCAGATTATGAAGAGAATTAACGGTGAACTCAAATGAAGAGAATTGACGACGAGGTCAGATTATGAAGAGAATTGACGACGAAGTCAAGCCATGTTAGGAATCGACGACTAGGTCAGATTATGAAGAGAATTGACGATGAAGTCAAGCCATGTTGGGAATCGACGAAGAGGTCAGATTATGAAGAGAATTGACGACGAGGTCAGATTATGAAGAGAATTGACGACGAAGTCAAGCCATGTAGGGAATCGACGACGAGGTCAGATTATGAAGAGAATTGACGACGAAGTCAAGCCATGTTGGAAATCGACGACGAGGTCAGATTATGAAGAGAATTGACGATGAAGTCAAGCCATGTTGGGAATCGACGACGAGGTCAGATTGTGAAGAGAATTGACGACGAGGTCAGATTATGAAGAGAAATGACGACGAAGTCAAGCCATGTTGGGAATCGACGACGAGGTCAGATTATGAAGAGAATTGACGACGAAGTCAAGCCATTTAGGGAATCGACAACGAGGTCAGATTATGAAGAGAATTTACGACGAAGTCAAGCCATGTTGGGAATCGACGACGAGGTCAGATTATGAAGAGAATTGACGAAGAAGTCAAGCCATGTTGGGAATCGACGACGAGGTCAGATTATGAAAAGAATTGACGACGAAGTCAAGCCATGTAGGGAATCGACGACGAGGTCAGATTATGAAGAGAACTGACGACGAAGTTAAGCCATGTTGGGAATCGACGACGAGGTCAGATTATGAAGAGAATTGACGATGAAGTCAAGCCATGTTGGGAATCCACGAAGAGGTCAGATTATGAAGAGAATTGACGACGAGGTCAGATTATGAAGAGAATTGACGACGAAGTTAAGCCATGTTGGGAATCGACGAAGAGGTCAGATTATGAAAAGAATTGACGACGAGGTCAGATTGTGAAGAGAATTTACGACGAAGTCAAGCCATGTTGGGAATTGACGACGAGGTCAGATTATGAAGAGAATTGACGACGAAGTCAAGCCATGTAAGGAATCGACGACGAGGTCAGATTATGAAGAGAATTGACGATGAAGTCAAGCCATGTTGAGTATCGACGACGTGGTCAGATTATGAAGAGAATTGACGATGAAGTCAAGCCATGTTGGGAATCGACGACGAGGTCAGATTATGAAGAGAATTGACGACGAAGTCAAGCCATGTAGGGAATCGACGACGAGGTCAGATTATGAAGATAATTGACGACGAAGTCAAGCCATGTTGGGAATCGACGATGAGGTCAGATTATGAAGAGAATTGACGACGAGGTCAGATTATGAAGAGAATTGACGACGAAGTCAAGCCATGTTGGGAATCGACGACGAGGTCAGATTATGAAGAGAATTGATGACGAAGTCAAGCCATGTAGGGAATCGACGACGAGGTCAGATTATGAAGAAAATTGACGACGAGGTCAGATTATGAAGAGAATTGACCACGAAGTCAAGCCATGTAGGGAATCGACAACAAGGTCAGATTATGAAGAGAATTGACGACGAAGCCAAGCCATTTTGGGAATCGATGACGAGGTTAGACTATGAAGAGAATTGACGACGAGGTCAAATTATGAAGAGAATTGACGACGAAGTCAAGCCATGTAGGGAATCGACGACGAGGTCAGATTATGAAGAGAATTGACGACGAAGTCAAGCCATGTTAGGAATCGACGACGAGGTCAGATTATGAAGAGAATTGACGATAAAGTCAAGCCATGTTGGTAATCGATGACGAGGTCAGATTATGAAGAGAATTGACGACGAGGTCAGATTATGAAGAGAATTGACGACGAAGTCAAGCCATGTTGGGAATCGGCGACGAGGTCAGATTATGAAGAGAATTGACGACGAAGTCAAGCCATGTAGGGAATCGACGACGAGGTCAGATTATGAAGAGAATTGACGACGAAGTCAAGCCATGTTGGAAATCGACGACGAGGTCAGATTATGAAGAGAATTTACGACGAAGTCAAGCCATGTAGGGAATCGACGACCAGGTATGTTTATGAAGAGAATTGACGACGAAGTAAAGCCATGTTGGGAATCGACGACGAGGTCAGATTATGAAGAGAATTGACGATAAAGTCAAGCCATGTTGGGAATCGATGACGAGGTCAGATTATGAAGAGAATTGACGACGAGGTCAGATTATGAAGAGAATTGACGACGAGGTCAGATTATGAAGAAAATTGACGAAGAAGTCAAGCCATGTAGGGAATCGACGACAAGGTCAGATTATGAAGAGAATTGACGACGAAGTCAAGCCATGTTAGGAATCGACGACGAGGTCAAATTATGAAGAGAATTGACGATAAAGTCAAGCCATGTTGGGAATCGATGACGAGGTCAGATTATGAAGAGAATTTACGACGAGGTCAGATTATGAAGAGAATTGACGACGAAGTCAAGCCATGTTGGGAATCGACGACGAGGTCAGATTATGAAGAGAATTGACGACGAAGTCAAGCCATGTAGGGAATCGACGACGAGGTCAGATTATGAAGAGAATTGACGACAAAGTCAAGCCATGTTGGAAATCGACGACGAGGTCAGATTATGAAGAGAATTTACGACGAAGTCAAGCCATGTAGGGAATCGACGACCAGGTCAGATTATGAAGAGAATTGACGACGAAGTCAAGCCATGTTGGGAATCGACGACGAGGTCAGATTATGAAGAGAATTGACGATAAAGTCAAGCCATGTTGGGAATCGACGACGAGGTCAGATTATGAAGAGAATTGACGACGAGGTCAGATTATGAAGAGAATTGACGACGAAGTCAAGCCATGTTGGGAATCGACGACGAGGTCAGATTATGAAGAGAATTGACGATGAAGTCAAGCTATGTTGGGAATCGACGACGAGGTCAGATTATGAAGAGAATTGACGACGAGGTCAGATTATGAAGAGAATTAACGACGAAGTCAAGCCATGTTGGGAATCAACGACGAGGTCAGATTTTGAAGAGAATTGACGACGAAGTCAAGCCATTTAGGGAATTGACGACGAGGTCAGATTATGAAGAGAATTGACGACGAAGTCAAGCCATGTTGGGAATCGACGACGAAGTCAGATTATGAAGAGAATTGACGAAGAAGTCAAGCCATGTTGGGAATCGACGACGAGGTCAGATTATGAAGAGAATTGACGATGAGGTCAGATTATGAAGAGAATTGACGATGAAGTCAAGCCATGTTGGGAATCGACGACGAGGTCAGATTATGAAGAGAATTGACGACGAAGTCAAGCCATTTAGGGAATCGACGAAGAGGTCAGATTATGAAGAGAATTGACGACGAAGTCAAGCCATGTTGGGAATCTTCGACGAGGTCAGATTATGAAGAGAATTGACGATGAAGTCAAGCCATGTTGGGAATCGACGAAGAGGTCAGATTATGAAAAGAATTGACGACGAGGTCAGATTGTGAAGAGAATTGACGACGAAGACAAGCCATGTTGGGAATTGACGACGAGGTCAGATTATGAAGAGAATTGACGACGAAGTCAAGCCATGTAAGGAATCGACGACGAGGTCAGATTATGAAGAGAATTGACGACGAAGTCAAGCCATGTTGGGAATCGACGACGTGGTCAGATTATGAAGAGAATTGACAATGAAGTCAAGCCATGTTGGGAATCGACGACGAGGTCAGATTATGAAGAGAATTGACAAAGAAGTCAAGCCATGTAGGGAATCGACGACGAGGTCAGATTATGAAGATAATTGACGACGAAGTTAAGCCATGTTGGGAATCGACGATGAGGTCAGATTATGAAGAGAATTGACGATGAAGTCAAGCCATGTTGGGAATCGACGACGAGGTCAGATTATGAAGAGAATAGACGACGAGGTCAGATTATGAAGAGAATTGACGACGAAGTCAAGCCATGTTGGGAATCAACGACGAGGTCAGATTATGAAGAGAATTGATGACGAAGTCAAGCCATGTAGGGAATCGACGACGAGGTCAGATTATGAAGAGAATTGACGACGAGGTCAGATTATGAAGAGAATTGACGATGAAGTCAAGCCATGTAGGGAATCGACGACGAGGTCAGATTATGAAGAGAATTGACGACGAAGCCAAGACATGTTGGGAATCGACGACGAGGTCAGATTATGAAGAGAATGACGACGAGGTCAGATTATGAAGAGAATTGACGACGAAGTCAAGCCATGTAGGGAATCGACGACGACGTCAGATTATGAAGAGAATTGACGACGAAGTCAAGCCATGTTGGGAATCGACGACGAGGTCAGATTATGAAGAGAATTGACGATAAAGTCAAGCCATGTTGGGAATCGATGACGAGGTCAGACTATGAAGACAATTGACGACGAGGTCAGATTATGAAGAGAATTGACGACGAAGTTAAGCCATGTTGGGAATCGACGACGAGGTCAGATTATGAAGAGAATTGACGACTAAGTCAAGCCATGTAGGGAATTGACGACGAGGTCTGATTATGAATAGAATTGACGCTGAAGTCAAGCCGTGTTGGGAATCGACGACGAGGTCAGATTATGAAGAGAATTGACGACGAAGTCAGGCCATGTTGGAAAACGACGACGAGGTCAGATTATGAAGAGAATTTACGACGAAGTCAAGCCATGTAGGGAATTGACGACGAGGTCAGATTATGAAGAGAATTGACGATGAAGTCAAGCCATGTTGGGAATCGACGACGAGGTCAGATTATGAAGAGAATTGACGATAAAGTCAAGCCATGTTGGGAATCGACGACGAGGTCAGATTATGAAGAGAATTGACGACGAGGTCAGATTATGAAGAGAATTGACGACGAAGTCAAGCCATGTTGGGAATCGACGACGAGGTCAGATTGTGAAGAGAATTGACGACGAAGTCAAGCCATGTAGGGAATCGACGACGAGGTCAGATTATGAAGAGAATTGACGATAAAGTCAAGCCATGTTGGGAATCGATGACGAGGTCAGACTATGAAGAGAATTTACGACGAGGTCAGATTATGAAGAGAATTGACGACGAAGTTAAGCTATGTTGGGAATCGACGACGAGGTCAGATTGTGAAGAGAATTGACGACGAAGTCTAGCCATGTAGGGAATTGACGACGAGGTCAGATTATGAAGAGAATTGACGACGAAGTCAAGCCGTGTTGGGAATCGACGACGAGGTCAGATTATGAAGAGAATTGATGGCGAAGTCAAGCCATGTAGGGAATTGACGACGAGGTCAGATTATGAAGAGAATTGACGACGAAGTCAAGCCATGTAGGGAATCGACGACGAGGTCAGATTATGAAGAGAATTGACGATGAAGTCAAGCCATGTTGGAAATCGACGACGAGGTCAGATTATGAAGAGAATTGACGACGAGGTCAGATTATGAAGAGAATTGACGACGAAGTCAAGCCATGTTGGGAATCGACGACGAGGTCAGATTATGAAGAGAATTGATGGCGAAGTCAAGCCATGTAGGGAATCGACGACGAGGTCAGATTATGAAGAGAATTGACGACGAGGTCAGATTATGAAGAGAATTGACGACGAAGTCAAGCCATGTAGGGAATCGACGACGAGGTCATATTATGAAGAGAATTGACGACGAAGCCAAACCATGTTGGGAATCGACGACGAGGTCAGATTATGAAGAGAATTGACGACGAGGTCAGATTATGAAGAGAATTGACGACGAAGTCAAGCCATGTAGGGAATCGACGACGAGGTCAGATTATGAAGGGAATTGACGACGAAGTCAAGCCATGTTGGGAATCGACGACGAGGTCAGATTATGAAGAGAATTGACGATAAAGTTAAGCCATGTTGGGAATCGATGACGAGGTCAGATTATGAAGAGAATTAACGACGAGGTCAGATTATTAAGAGAATTGACGACGAAGTCAAGCCATGTTGGGAATCGACGACGAGGTCAGATTATGAAGAGAATTGACGACGAAGTCAAGCCATGTAGGGAATCGACGACGAGGTCAGATTATGAAGAGAATTGACGACGAAGTCAAGCCATGTTGGGAATCGACGACGAGGTCAGATTATGAAGAGAATTGACGACGAAGTCAAGCCATGTTGGAAATCGACGACGAGGTCAGATTATGAAGAGAATTTATGACGAAGTCAAGCCATGTAGGGAATCGACGACCAGGTCAGATTATGAAGAGAATTGACGACGAAGTTAACCCATGTTGGGAATCGACGACGAGGTCAGATTATGAAGAGAATTGACGACGAAGTTAAGCCATGTTGGGAATCGACGACGAGGTCAGATTATGAAGAGAATTGACGACGAAGTCTAGCCATGTAGGGAATTGACGACGAGGTCAGATTATGAAGAGAATTGACAACGAAGTCAAGCCGTGTTGGGAATCGACGACGAGGTCAGATTATGAAGAGAATTGATGGCGAAGTCAAGCCATGTAGGGAATTGACGACGAGGTCAGATTATGAAGAGAATTGACGACGAAGTCAAGCCATGTAGGGAATCGACGACGAGGTCAGATTATGAAGAGAATTGACGATGAAGTCAAGCCATGTTGGGAATCGACGACGAGGTCAGATTATGAAGAGAATTGACGACGAGGTCAGATTATGAAGAGAATTGACGACGAAGTCAAGCCATGTTGGGAATCGACGACGAGGTCAGATTATGAAGAGAATTGATGGCGAAGTCAAGCCATGTAGGGAATCGACGACGAGGTCAGATTATGAAGAGAATTGACGACGAGGTCAGATTATGAAGAGAATTGACGACGAAGTCAAGCCATGTAGGGAATCGACGACGAGGTCATATTATGAAGAGAATTGACGACGAAGCCAAACCATGTTGGGAATCGACGACGAGGTCAGATTATGAAGAGAATTGACGACGAGGTCAGATTATGAAGAGAATTGACGACGAAGTCAAGCCATGTAGGGAATCGACGACGAGGTCAGATTATGAAGGGAATTGACGACGAAGTCAAGCCATGTTGGGAATCGACGACGAGGTCAGATTATGAAGAGAATTGACGATAAAGTTAAGCCATGTTGGGAATCGATGACGAGGTCAGATTATGAAGAGAATTAACGACGAGGTCAGATTATTAAGAGAATTGACGACGAAGTCAAGCCATGTTGGGAATCGACGACGAGGTCAGATTATAAAGAGAATTGACGACGAAGTCAAGCCATGTAGGGAATCGACGACGAGGTCAGATTATGAAGAGAATTGACGACGAAGTCAAGCCATGTTGGGAATCGACGACGAGGTCAGATTATGAAGAGAATTGACGACGAAGTCAAGCCATGTTGGAAATCGACGACGAGGTCAGATTATGAAGAGAATTTATGACGAAGTCAAGCCATGTAGGGAATCGACGACCAGGTCAGATTATGAAGAGAATTGACGACGAAGTTAAGCCATGTTGGGAATCGACGACGAGGTCAGATTATGAAGAGAATTGACGACGAAGTTAAGCCATGTTGGGAATCGACGACGAGGTCAGATTATGAACAGAATTGACGACGAGGTCAGATTATGAAGAGAATTGACGACGAAGTCAAGCCATGTTGGGAATCGACGACGAGGTCAGATTATGAAGAGAATTGACGACGATGTCAAGCCATGTAGGGAATCGACGACGAGGTCAGATTATGAAGAGAATTGACGACGAAGTCAAGCCATGTTGGGAATCGACGACGAGGTCAGATTATGAAGAGAATTGACGACGAAGTCAAGCCATGTAGGGAATCGACGACGAGGTCAGATTATGAAGAGAATTGACGACGAAGTCAAGCCATGTTGGGAATCAACGACGAGGTCAGATTATGAAGAGAATTGACGACGAAGTCAAGCCATGTTGGAAATCGACGACGAGGTCAGATTATGAAGAGAATTTACGATGAAGTCAAGCCATGTAGGGAATCGACGACCAGGTCAGATTATGAAGAGAATTGACGACGAAGTTAAGCCATGTTGGGAATCGACGACGAGGTCAGATTATGAAGAGAATTGACGACGAAGTCAAGCCATGTTGGAAATCGACGACGAGGTCAGATTATGAAGAGAATTAACGACGAGGTCAGATTATGAAGAGAATTGACGACGAAGTCAAGCCATGTTGGGAATCGACGATGAGGTCAGATTATGAAGAGAATTGACGACGAAGTCAAGCCATGTAGGGAATCGACGACGAGGTCAGATTATGAAGAGAATTGACGACGAAGTCAAGCCATGTTGGGAATCGACGACGAGGTCAGATTATGAAGAGAATTGACGACGAAGTCAAGCCATGTTGGAAATCGACGACGAGGTCAGATTATGAAGAGAATTTACGATGAAGTCAAGCCATGTAGGGAATCGACGACCAGGTCAGATTATGAAGAGAATTGACGACGAAGTTAAGCCATGATGGGAATCGACGACGCGGTCAGATTATGAAGAGAATTGACGACGAAGTTAAGCCATGTTGGGAATCGACGACGAGGTCAGATTATGAAGAGAATTGACGACGAGGTCAGATTATGAAGAGAATTGACGACGAAGTCAAGCCATGTTGGGAATCGACGACGAGGTCAGATTATGAAGAGAATTGACGACGATGTCAAGCCATGTAGGGAATCGACGACGAGGTCAGATTATGAAGAGAATTGACGACGAAGTCAAGCCATGTAGGGAATCGACGACGAGGTCAGATTATGAAGAGAATTGACGACGAAGTCAAGCCATGTTGGGAATCAACGACGAGGTCAGATTATGAAGAGAATTGACGACGAAGTCAAGCCATGTTGGAAATCGACGACGAGGTCAGATTATGAAGAGAATTTACGATGAAGTCAAGCCATGTAGGGAATCGACTACCAGGTCAGATTATGAAGAGAATTGACGACGAAGTTAAGCCATGTTGGGAATCGACGACGAGGTCAGATTATGAAGAGAATTGACGACGAAGTCAAGCCATGTTGGAAATCGACGACGAGGTCAGATTATGAAGAGAATTAACGACGAGGTCAGATTATGAAGAGAATTGACGACGAAGTCAAGCCATGTTGGGAATCGACGATGAGGTCAGATTATGAAGAGAATTGACGACGAAGTCAAGCCATGTAGGGAATCGACGACGAGGTCAGATTATGAAGAGAATTGACGACGAAGTCAAGCCATGTTGGGAATCGACGACGAGGTCAGATTATGAAGAGAATTGACGACGAAGTCAAGCCATGTTGGAAATCGACGACGAGGTCAGATTATGAAGAGAATTTACGATGAAGTCAAGCCATGTAGGGAATCGACGACCAGGTCAGATTATGAAGAGAATTGACGACGAAGTTAAGCCATGATGGGAATCGACGACGCGGTCAGATTATGAAGAGAATTGACGACGAAGTTAAGCCATGTTGGGAATCGACGACGAGGTCAGATTATGAAGAGAATTGACGACGAGGTCAGATTATGAAGAGAATTGACGACGAAGTCAAGCCATGTTGGGAATCGACGACGAGGTCAGATTATGAAGAGAATTGACGACGATGTCAAGCCATGTAGGGAATCGACGACGAGGTCAGATTATGAAGAGAATTGACGACGAAGTCAAGCCATGTTGGGAATCGACGACGAGGTCAGATTATGAAGAGAATTGACGATGAAGTCAAGCCATGTTGGGAATCGACGACGAGGTCAGATTATGAAGGGATTTGACGACGAGGTTAGATTATGAAGAGAATTGACGACAAAGTCAAGCAATGTTGGGAATCGACGACGAGGTCAGATTATGAAGAGAATTGACGACGAAGTCAAGCCATGTAGGGAATTGACGACGAGGTCAGATTATGAAGAGAATTGACGACGAAGTCAAGCCATGTTGGGAATCAACGACGAGGTCAGATTACGAAGAGAATTGACGACGAAGTCAATCCATGTTGGGAATCGATGACGAGGTCAGATTATGAAGAGAATTGACGACGAAGTCAAGCCATGTAGGGAATCGACGACGAGGTCAGATTATGAAGAGAATTGACGACGAAGTCAAGCCATGTTGGGAATCGACGACGAGGTCAGATTATGAAGAGAATTGACGATGATGTCAAGCCATGTTGGGAATGGACGACGAGGTCAGATTATGAAGAGAGTTGACGACGAAGTCAAGCCA